>JABASP010002623.1:0-18797 GCA_019776565.1 Sminthurinus signatus | reverse complement strand
ACCTAAACCAAACGGGCTGAAATTTTTAGAGGTCGTTTTTATCAGTAAAAGGAACAATATGAAGGGTTCGCACATTAAATTGTAAGAGGTTGTTGCAAAATGGCCCGGTCTAGTGTACACTGTACACTGTACACTGTACATTTACATTTATTATGCAGGAGACAGACTGCAGTTGCACACACCAAAACTAAGCTGCACCACAGTGCATAAAAAGCACAGTACACAGTGCACAATGCACAGTCAATAAAAGAAAAGACTTTTGTACTTGTAAATTTTATTGCTTGTCCTCACTCCTCACTCTTTTCTTTTTTTTCCTCCCTCGTTATTTCCTCGTTTGAAGTTTGTAGTTGCTCAAAACTCAAAACTCAAAATTAGGTACTTGTGAAATTTCAAACTACTGAATATATTAAATATTAAAGTACAAAATTTAAATACCTTTAAAGTACTTTTTCTTTTCTTGAACATTTTATATTTTTTATTATTTGAGGGACACTGTTATAAAAATGGAGAAGGCAAGGATATTATTTAGTTATTCAAGAAATCATCAAAATAGGGCATAATTCATCATTTTTGAGGCGTTTGACACGTACGGTAAAAATGAGACGGTTCTTTTTCATACATGCACATTTTGTGATGGGATTTTGATGGAGTGTCAAAAAGAAAGGAGGGAATAAAAAGTCCTTGTGGACTTTCTCAGGGAAAAAGTTGATGACTGTTGAGTGTTGAGCTTTGAGAGTTGAGAGTTGAGAGTTGGGTGTTGACGTGAAAGGTTAAAAAGAACATGTGTGGCTATTATAATAATACTATTATTACTATTATTATTAGTATTATTATGAGCATGTAAAATAAATAACAGGAGGAACGACAAGGAGAAAGTCACAAAGTCAGAGTCAGCACCAGAACAAAAAACCACGAACCACCTTGGACGACACGACAAAAGACAGACAGAGAAAGAGAAAGAGAGAGAGGAATGAAAAGAAATAATGAAAAAAGTGGAGGACAAAAGGTGACTGTGACTGTGTGGCTGTGGCTGTGGCTTGTTGTTTGTGGTAAAGAGGGAAAGAGAGCCAAAGAATACAGAGTATTATACACGACTAAAGAATACAGAAAAGAGAAGAAGGGAGAGAGGACAAAAAGCTGAATGCTGAATGAGAAAGACAGGATTGTTGACATACATAATTAATTGGATGCACCTGCAGCTACGATATTTCCAGCACCTTGTCAACATCAACTTTTCCCAAATCCAAATCCAAATCTACTACAACACAAAACAGCACAACAGAAGAGAAGAGAATGGGACAAAACATGAACACAACATGAAATACAATGCACAAAACACTACAATATAAAACAGCGTCTCACGTCTCCTGTTTGATGTCTGATCGATGCTCTTTTCCCTACATTTCACGTACACCGTACACCATTTCCATTTCCAGTTCTATACATGAGTGATGAGTGATGAGTATATTTTCAAAATAATTAACCTCTTTTTTAACCCCTTTTCCTCTAAACTCTACACTCTACATATTCTTTATACATACAGAATTCTCCCCTACTTTTTATAATAATAACAATATTGCTATCATTATCAATATTATTGTGATATGAACTGAGACCTGAGACCTGTGTAAGCTGGATAGTTTCTTTTTGATTCTTTATATCAAGTATATGTAGCATGTATTATGTAGATGAATCTCTCTTTCATAACTGCGGTTTTCTCCATCAAAATATTCTACAAAATACACAATGTACAAAATACACTTGAGAGTTGAGAGAGATGAGACCGTCCACCAGAAAACCTTAACTAATATCCAAGTCGACACTTGACTAACAAATACATAATACATGTGTACACAATACACAATACACGATTCATCCTCCATTGTTACATTTTAAGCACTCTTGGGATATTAATCTTCTCATCATACTCAATACGCAATGCTCAATACAAACACAAATACGAATACGAATACAGAATACAGAATACTCCATTCTCGTTAGACAGACAGACTGCGTCCCAATTCTCTCCTTCCTCTAAAAAAACCATATGTATTGTATTTAGTTTATCCTTGTGCTTATCCCTTATCCCGTATTACACATGTAATGAACTTCCAAGATCCATCAAAATCCAAAATCCAAACCCCAAATCCAAATTGATCTGATTAATATTATGAGTCCACTAGAAACCAGCCGATAGATCAATTTTGGATTGGAATTTGACTCCCGTTCTGATGATTATACGGATACGGATATTATTAATCAAGATGCTTCTGGAGTTTCAGGTTGAGAGTTTGATTTAGATTTTTTACACATTCTGTCTATTTTACATTCTACAAGCTTTTATTCACTGTTCATTTCAGGTTCAGTGATGGGTGATGGGGTGAGTTTCAAGTTGGAAATAGCGGTATTTGAAATTTGATACTTTTCTATCTGATCCATCCATCACCAATCACCACACATTACACATTACACACATAACACACATTAAAGTATTATGTCATGTTCTATTACTTTGTGGATTTTTGTAAATTCACCACATATGTTTAAATAAACCTGTACAATGTACAAGATACCTAGAGATATAATTTGTAAAATTTGAAAGCCGTGGGGATAATTCATTCATAATTTATCAGGGGTATTATATCCTATGTCCTATATCGTGTATCATATATCAAATATCGTAGATAGATGAAAGGTCAAATAATATGTATGTGAATGAGTAAGTGAAAGAGAGTGAATGAATGAATAAAGATTGACGGACTCCTTTCGAGAATGCAAATAAATAAGGGAATATATTATGCATTATGCATTATACATTATACATATTTCATGGCGCATCCATATTCCATAATCCATAATCTATACATTACATAAATACAAAATAAAAAATACAGGATCATGGTATTGAATTGCAAATGACATTCTGGCATTCACACTGTGAGGATTTCAAAGTCAAATTCCAGTCTTTGTACAATTGTACAATTTACTTTCTATATTATATATTATCTAAATTGATGTACAAAAGATGCTCCGTCCTTTTTGCTTTCTGCTCCGTGGTGTATCATTTGAATGAGGAAGAGTTGAAACTTGGTCTCGAGTCTTGAAGATATTTTTTTTCACTGAAATCGGAAATGGAAATGTGATTAGATTTTTGAGGAAATGCCGTGGGTGTTTCTGTTCCTATTTGTATTTGTACGATGTCTGTGTGCTCTCGTCTGTACAATGGAGAATGGAGTAAAAGGAAAGGAGTGAGAAAAAGACGTGGAAGGATGAGTTTACAGAGGTTGCACTTGTGGTTGCATTTGGACTTGTACTTTTGGAAGTTGTAGTAAAGTGATATCATGACTGATTCTCTTGATCGATTCCTGGGTAATTTATTAGAGGATTTGGGCGCGTTCCTCTGCATGAATTCCGCAATGCAATGGAGAAATGGATAGATGGAAGGATAGCTAGATAGATAGATGAATAGATGGATGGCTGTTTGGCTGTTTGGTTGGATGCTGGATGCTGGATGAATGAGATAGATAATAGATAGGAAGATAGATCCAGCCACAGATCAAGAATATCAATGGTTCAATAAGCATTTTGCCATTATTCCTCCCAGAGAAGAAAAGGAAAAGATTGTTTGTTAAGTAGGAAAAACTGAGGGTGTAGGATGTACGATGGACGACTGTCGAATGTCGAATGTGGAATGACGAATACGGACAAAATCCATAGAACATTGAATATTGAATACAATATCCACAATGAGAGATGCCATAATACAAAATACAAAATACAAACTACAAACTACAAGAAATACATTGTAGAATGTAGAATATGCACTTGCGTGTTTGAGTGTGTTTAACGTCAGTTTTGTGTGTAGAGATGAAATATGAAATGCATGTGCATATGTAATATGTATACAATGAGTAAGTTGAATGGGGTATTTATGGATGTATGGAAGTATATAGTTGTGTGGAGTATTACACATTTCCACAGTTACACACTGGAGATGGTGAGGCTAGCTTTGATAGGTTTGAATATCGTTTAACCCTTACGTTGAACTTTTCATTGTAATTCAAGGGGTTCTTTGGAGCTTGGATTTGGATTTGGATTTTGAATTTGAATTTGAAATGCAAAGTGGGGAGAATTCTCAATTCCCCCGTTACATAGGTTAGGTCTTCTTCTCATTCTCTTCTTCTTTTCGTCTTTTCTTCGGTTCTCCTGCGAGTAATAATGAAAAGCAACAATGGGAGAGTGACTGAAAGAGAGGGAGAAGTTGCTATACTTTTCTATTGTTGTGAACGCTCCCAGTTCCTCCACAGACCACAGGAGGTAACAGAAGGGGGCCTTGTTCTTGTATCCCATTGGGACTCTATCTACTCTCTACATTCTACATATACAACATAAACATATGTATACCTTTTGGAGTTGGACTCTCTGCTCTTTTGAACAAATCTACTTGTACATCAGTGTACAATCAATGAGAAAGAGTCCTCGCCAAAATTCCTACTTTGTATGTTTTTGACATCCGATAGAAAAGCAGAGCTCAAGTAGATGGTAGATATGGTAGATGTAGATCCATCCAGCATCCAGTATCCAGTCAGTCAGCCTCTCTCTCGCTCTGCTCCTCTATTTTATCATAATATAAGAAGAGAGGAGAGAAGAGTTGGAGGAGAGGAGTAACAGGTTGTGAACGTTTTGTATATTTGTATTGGTAGTTTGTAGTTTCTAGATATATTTGCTCATTCAAAAGGGATCCCTCGGAAATCTATTTAGAGTTGAGGATTCAGGATCGTGGATCGAGAACTGCCTGATGCCTGATTCCTCCTTGTACATTGGTGTTGGTGTGGAAATGTGCATGTTGTTTGCATGTATGTGATGTTGTATTTTTGAAGAGGAGAACCCTTCTGTCTTCGCTGTGGGTGTCATAATGGTTTTCTATATGTACTTGACACAACTGGATTACAACTACAATTACAATTACAGCTACAAACTAAATAATAATACACCATCATTTCCTCCATTCTTTCATCCTCAGTCCTCACTACTTCATACATGTACAAATTGTACAATTTACTTGTCCTTTGCACTAGTTTCTAGAATCAAGAACCAAGAACCAAATCACCATTTGTTACAATTTGTAAAGACAAATGTAAATTCAAATTCCGAGTCAATTATTGTCAACTTTCAATCTTTAGTAGTCAAAGAGCACAAATAATTACAGTTTTGAAACCTGTGAAAATGAAACCTTTTTACTTATATCGTACTTACAAAGGTTAGGATAAGAAATCAAGGATCAAGGTTTGGAGTTTTTGAGAAGTGTGCATTAATGTATTAAACATAGATTTTTTAAAGAGGATGCTACAATTGTTCATTGTAAGTATTATGTGTAAAGTATTTATTGTATTTATTGTGTTTTGTTTTGTTTTGTTGAGTTTTGTGGTGGTGACTCGTGGTCTTTTTCTTGTTCTTGTTCTTGTTTTTAAAAGATATGTCTCATCATGATGAGTGATTAGACGCAAGAGAGTAGGAGACGAGAGTTGGGAATAATGGAGTTGGAGATGGAGATGCGGGTATGTTGTTGTGTTGTTGTGTTGGTCTATTTGGTTGGTCTTCTGTCTTCTGTCTTCTGTGGATTGTGTACAAAGGGCCTTCAAGTCAGTAAAGTCAGCGGGATGACTTGGTCGGCGTTAGAGCAGTTACCCCCCGAGTAACTGCAACGGATTGCCATTTGAACGCGGCTTTTAACACAACAACACAGACAAAACAAGACGGAGGAACAGCAAGTACAAAACGCATCCAAATCATCCTCACCACTGCAGAGAGCAGAGAGTAAAGAGTGCACTGGATGTACCTATCTAACATTCTACAATCTATCTACAATTCACAATCTATCTCCATCTCTATGTAGTCCATTGTAAAAGTCGTAATGATGATCGTCATGGTAATAGTGGTAATACTCTGGACTGGTACATCTAAAATACAATAATATATAATATATCGTCGGATTTTTGGGCAAGAACAAGCCGAGGCCCATAGAAGAAGATGAAGACTAAGAAGAAGAAGAAGATATAATATAATATATTATTATGTGTAATGTGTATTAATATTATTGTTATGCCGATTCATCTGACAACACAAACAAAAGGAAAAAAAGAAAAAGCCAGGCAGGCAATGAGGCAGGCAATGAGGCAGCCAGGAGGAGGAAGCAGCAAGCAGCCACTACAAGTTACAAGTGAAGAGAGGAACAAGTGGGACTCCCAAAAGAGCTTGCTCAACATTCAACATTCAACATCTCCAATCTCAAATGGACAATGACCTAATTACTTTCTTTCAACTATCTCCATACATTTTTTATACCTTATTCCTTACCTTTTATTCTGCATGAATTTAATCCTCATCTTTCCTCCACAGTCCACACTCCACACTCCTAATCTTTGTAAAATCAATGAAATAATCCACTTGAGCAGAGCGAATAAAATTGAAAAATATAAAAAGTCCTTTTGTCATGCACACTGTACATCAGAAGTTAGAAGTAGAATATTTTGTACTTGTATCATACTTTATTCTGTCTGTAGTAATCTTACCATTGAAGATAGGTGTAGAAGTCATCACTTGCAATCTTTTACGTTTTATTATTGGCATGGAAGCATAGCAAATCCCGACAACATACATTAGCACAGCAGTGAATGAAGAAGAAGAAGAAGAAAGGTAAAAGTCATAGGGATTTAAATGCAAATTGAAACAAGTCCTCACATTATATATTATATTATATTACAGTTGTAGACTGGAATGGATTGGATGAGGAAGCTAAAAGCTGAGCAATGCTCAATTCTTAATGTTCATAGTATAAATGTACAATGATAGTAATGGAAATAATAATAATATTTTATATCCTTTTTCCATGTTCTATGTACTAGCAAGTGAAGGAGGAGAAGGAGGTGAAAAATTAAAAATAGGTACAGCTTTTTTATATCTTTAGTTGTTCTTCTATGAACATTGAGCATTGAAAATTTAACATGGAAAATACACTGCGGATGAAGCTTGAGGATGGAGAATGGAAATGGGAAATTGGTAAGTTAAAACAAGGAGGAGGAGAAAAGACCAAAAAGTTCAAAGTGAGTGTCAAGTTGAAGAAGAAGGAGAGAAAGAAAGAATTTCTTTCCCTTCCTTTTGTATATATACAAGTATTAAATATGCACTCTATATTCTTTATTTTGTAGTGTATTTTGTATAGTTGAATCCTTCAAAAGATATCCTCTGTACTTGAGTTGGAATGCAGTGTGTTGTGTATTGTGTATTAATGTGTGTGTAATGTGTAATGTGTAATGAGTGAGTGGAGTTGGATGGTTATTTTGAAGCGTGTGCTGGTACTAGCACTAGCACCTGGGTAATCGTTAAAAATATTTTAATGACGGTTCAACCATAAATTCGCACGCCGGCACATTTGGTCCTACACTCAAAAATCTCAAATACATATATGTATACATGCATGTACCAACACAAATATTTCTGGACATGAACTTGAACATTGAACACTGAACACTAAATTCGAATATGACTACGAATATGAATATGAATATGGATAGAAAAGAAAAAGAAAATATATGTTCCTCTTCACTTGTTCACCACTCCATTTTTTTTACCTCCTTTCCCTTCCTCAATAATAAAGAATAGATATGGACATGGATATGGATGGACTGAGAAGGTGAGATTTTACATAGAAATCCGTGTATACATACATAAACTAAGATCATTTCTTCATAACGAAAGATATTATTGTGGTTCAGTGTTCACTGTTAATGTGTATTTGCTTCGTCGTAAAATATTCCTAATAATATTATTATTATTAGTATTTTTAGGCTTTGTACATGATACTCAAAGCTCAAAGCTCAAAGGTATAGGATTTTCCCTTTCCATCTTATTGTAAATATTTTACAGCAAAGTTTCTAAACTTGAGTCTTGAGAAGGTAAAAATAGATGTAGAAAATAGAGAGAACCTCAAACCACAAAGTATCATTTGTAATTGTACAATGAACATATAGATGTACATGTAGTGTATTTATATGTAAATAGTAAATAGTTCAAGTATCAAAAGTACCCTTCTTTTTCTCCTCATTTTTTATACTTGCCCAACTCCTGACTTGACTTCTGACTTCTGACACATGTGAGCTAAGTTAGTACGGTTCAGCCTTAATTTTTACAAGTTGCTCTCTTCATCATCATCACCAGCACCCTTAAAACTCTACTCTACCTCTATCACTTTCAGCTGGACTTTGGCTTTGACTTGAGTTACTATTGAGCATTGAGCAAAGAGTATGGAAAAGTGGCGGTAAAAATCTGTTGTTCGGTTCTTTGGTTGTTGATAAGTAAAAGTAGTTTAGTCTTATCTTTCTCGTCTTGCCCGCAAAGGGTCTTTAAACATTAAGCATTAAATGAAGTGTAGTGTCTCTATATTCTGTAGTCTGGAATAGATAAATGAAAGATAAGAATAAGAATACGAATAAGAATACGAATGAGAATGAGAACTAAGAAGCTGTATTAATGTACTACCTTTTTGTTACCAACTGTTAGCAAGTTGATACGGAACGGTGGAGCAAACTGAACTGGCCAAATATTTAAGATAAATGATCTTTGGATTTGGATTTGGATACGTATGTGAGGATTGGACTGGGAAGGGGAGACTTGAGAGGTAGTAAAGCGGAGGAAAACATGAGTCTTGGAACACCTTGGAACAAGTGGCTCAAGTAGCAGGCCACAAGCCATGTCCAGTACATGGACAAAATGTACAAGTACAAGAAACAACTCATCTTGTTCCGTGTACTCAACATCAACATCAACACTCCAGAAAAATCCGTCCGTATCTTCACCGAGACTTTTTTGACCACGTATGAAACATGTGTGGGACGTTGGATGTACCTGGACCTGGACAGAAAGATCTAGAATGTAGAATCTAGAAGTAGAAATAGAACTGGAAGAGTTTTCAAGCAGCTCATCAGTCGGATGAGAAGGATGAAGAAAAACATGGGTAAAGGATAAATGTACAAAGTACAAGGTAAAGGTTGTTTAATGTGTAATGTGTGGTGTATAAAACACATGTCTTTTGTTTCTCTTTTTTTGTCTTCCACCTTCAACATTTAGACAGAATTTAGACGAATCCTCTTCTTAGACTTGTCTTGAAGCTTGAGAATTGAGTGAATGTCTGAGTCCGAGTCCGAGTCATCTAGCTTTTTAGCCAAGTTTCTCTTGATTCTTGAGTTCTTGAGTTGTTGAGTTCTTGATGATCTTTTTGTAATCTCGTATATATATGTATATACATATAGATACATGGATGAAGTGACTTAAGAGGAGCAGAAAAAATAGAATACAATATACAATAAAGAGTGTTCTTCTTTTTGTTTTCTACGAGGTCCACACTAATACTAATACTAATACTTTTGTCCGTGCAGAAGAAGAAAAAGAAGAAGAAAAGGAAGAAGAAAAGGAAGAAGACCCCATGGGTCTTCTCATATTAGTCTTGAGTTGAATTTTATGTCTGAATTTTTTCCACTTGTACTTTATCTACCTTTTCCACTTTCCACTTTCGACCCACCAAATGTTTATTTATAGGCCATCTTCTGCATCTCTCTTATATTTATACATGTACTTGTACATAATACATAACAAAATACAAATGTACATTGTACATGCATTTCTACACCAAGAAAAGTGCTCGAATTTATTATTAATGTACCATGTACCATATACCACAAAATTTATATATACATATAGGCTCTCTTTTTATAATAATATACGTATATATATTATACATGTTCATTTTGTACAGAGTTTAAAGTCATCCTCAACTGACTTACTTTTCATCTTTTAGTCCCAGTTTTAAGTTTTATGTTTTATATGCAGTCATCGTATCATCTTTTTCTCCTTTCTTTCCTCCTGTGAGATCCATGTGAAAAGGTACAAATATACATAATACATAAATGGATCTCTGTGTGTGTGTCTATGCTGAGTGCGGCACGAGTTGTATTTCGTAGATTGTAGTATACTAAAAACTACAGACAACAGCTTTGACAGACGTGCGAACATTCATGTATTCCGTATGTATAAAGTATATGGACAAACACATGAGTTCTCAATTTATGCTGGTGAAAAACGTAAAAGTCAACGAAAAGAATAAAACTTTTTCTTCATTCTCTACACTCTACAACCTACACTAGACTTTTTATATACATATATTTATGTATCTACTCTATTTTCTCTCCAATTTCTTTTCGTGTGTACACACTTTGAAGCTTGAAGCATTGAAGCACACTTGGAGCTTGGAGCTTGAAGCTGTGTAACTGGACACTAAATTTCCAAATTATCATTGAGTTTCACACTGACATTTTTTTCTCGCCCTCTCCCTCTCTCTCTTCTTGTCTCTCTCGTGTCATTTTACTCTTCTTTTTTATGTGGTAGAAAACAGAGAAGGTATAAAAAAGTGAGAGAGACAGCGAATTGTTGACGACCGTGCGTCGTGTGCCATGATATGACATGGTCTATGGTTTATGCTGTGCACTGTGCAGCAATGTTATTTGGTATTTGGTATTTGACATGAGACTCATATTGTGCTGAATATCATATATGTATCTCTTGTCTATAGATTATACATATACTGTATAACCGTATCTGCGTCTGTATTTGTATTTTTTATGGATATTATGGTATTCTACCTGCGTCGTCGTGTGGTGAGGAAAAAGGAAGAAAGCCTCAAACCCATCAAATCAAGTCAAAGCCAAAGCCAAGACAAATCCAATTCCAATTCAACTCCATGGTTGAGTTTGGTTTGGTTTGGTTTTATTATTGTTTACCTCCAGTCTCCACTATTATTTATAAATATTACAGATCGCCTCCCAGTTTTTTTATATGTAATAATCACATTAATAATAGTATATCTATAGTTTCTTGGTCATGCTCTCGACGGAGAAAAAGAAAATTTCCTCATAGTTATAATAGTACGATAGAAAAAATCAGAGATTCCTATCACCAATTCAAATACCAAACATTGATGAAAAACTCATTTAAAAATCATAATGTGTACATTGTAAATTGTACTCTGTTCCCTCTTTTATATTTTATATTTATACCTTTAATATGAAAAACCTCAGGTTCTCCTGCATCTAGTACCTAAAATACTGCTCAAAAGCTACTGTACATGTCAAATGTACATTGTACATTGTACATTGTGCATAGTGACATCACGTGTAAAATGCAAAGAGAAAAATGTGAAAAGGAAAGAAAAATACACTGTTTACTGTACATTGTACATTTTACATGGAAAAAATTTGAAGAAAGGGGGAAAAGTTCATTAGAAATTCAGGAGGAGGAAGAGGAGCCTGTTTAAATGTTCAGTGTACAAAAGACAAAAGGCCTGGATCCTCTTGATTCTTCTTGATTATAAGTTTGTTTGATTTACATTTTTGAACTCTTTGCCTCCTGTACAAAGTATAAAATATCAAGTATAAAGTCCTTAAATACTATTTGTGTACTTAGTATTTTGTATGATTATGATGATATATATTTTTTTAAGTGTGTGCCGCTCAATTTTTTTATTTGGTTATGACTGCCTCAAACTTGGAGCTTGGAGATTGGAACTTGGAACAAGAGAAAAAGAAAAGTTTTAACATGAACAACTTGAACTCATCGTTGATGTTGATCGTTGTGTCAACAGTCAGCAGTCGACAGAAAAAAAAGAAAAGAATAAATAATAGAACACGATCAACAGTACAGTACCAGAGAGAGACAGAAACACACACACATGAATGATAAATGATGAATGTGAATGGTGAATGGCGAACGGCGGCAGTGGAACTCAAAATGCGTTCCGATTCTTTTTAAATGATCCCCTGCATTCGGAACGTGTGTCGAGCAAAATTGGGATATCGGATCGAGCAAATTGTAAATTTTTCATGTGCTTTTTTTTCTCCTGCTTTCCCCTCAGTCTGTTCATATTGATGTTGGTGTTGGGTCATTTCATTCTGTACTGGTGCTGATTCTGATTCTGGTTCTGGTGTTGGGTCTGATATCAATGTTTGCCAATTCCTTCTTAAATTTCATTGCCAAGGCCAAAGCCAAAGCCATTGCTATTGCTAGTGTCACGACTGTTGTCGATTGTCGATACAGAAGAAAGAAGACTACTGTACAAATCATAATCATAATTCATCATTATCAGAATCAGAGGAAAGGTTCTTTGAATTTTCTAGTCTGTGCTTGTTCAGTTTTAAGCTTCAAGTAACCAATAAGTACAGAAAAGAGAAAGAATGAGAAAGAGCATAGCATTTTTTTTGTTTCCTAAACCTCCACATTTTCACATTACACATTACAGGAAGCTAACATGAAAATACGAGGAAGAACTAAAACCAAAAAATCGGAATCGGCATCCAAATTTGAAATGGGTAGGATGCATTTTTATTTAGCTAAAAGTAAAATACATGAGCATGTAAACATGTAAATGTATGTGAAACCCCACCCAGAAGAAGAAGGAGAAGAAGAAGGACGAAAACGACTAATGCTCAATACTCTGTTTCTCTCCTGTTTTTGACATCTGTATACTGTATTTTGCTATACGTAATATGTATGCGCTCTCCGCTCTCCGTTTGAAACCCAACCATTTCACATTTCACTCTGGGGGTCAGAAATTTCCTTGTCTTTTTGAATGACGACGACAGACACACAATTCCCTCCTTCCATTTATATACATTTCACATTACATTGAACGTTGAGCGTAGAACATGTATAACTTCATGTACAATGTTTATTATACAGTCTATAGACAGTAGACAGTGAGATGGTAGTACATGGACTGACTTATATAGCAAAAATTTACTCTCTTGTGGTTTCTCTTCTTTTTTGCTTTTCATTTTTATAGGAGTCGGAGCAAAAAGACCAAAACCAAAACCAAGAAAGAAAAAGAACAGAGTAGAAGAATAAAAGTAAAAAAGTATAGCAGGAATGACAATGCCAATGCCAATGACAGTGACAATGACAATGACAATGGAGAGGACGAGGAAGAGACCAAAAGACCTTCACCTCTTGTCTCTTGTCTCTTGTCTCCCCGAGTGCAAAAAGATGAATGTCTCCACAATTTACAATCTACACTCATGAATTATAACAACTTGCCCATTGCCCATGCACCTCTGGACTCTGGATGGACGTTTCAGGATGATCTATTGTGAATTGCAATGCGAGGAGTCCCAAGCAAATGGCAATGTAATGGCAAATGGAAAACTTGAGTTTTTAAATGATTATGACTTTGTGATTTTAGATTTTGGATTCAACATTCAACGGATTCAAGTATCTTTAAAGATGTAAGGAAATGGAAAGGGAAATTGAAGATGCTGAGAATGTGGATGACTCTTCAGTAAAATAAATGAGAGATGAGAGGACTGTAAAACTTGCTTGACTGGCAACTGGCAAAAGTAAGAGCAAAAGACAGTCAAGCAAACTAACAAATAACAACTACAAATATTAATATAAAGCAAGAGCATGTTAAACAACAATCCACAAATTACAAATGATGTGATATAACACTGAGAAATGGAGATTTGTATGGAAAATCTCTTTTGTAATGTTCCTGTTGATGACAATGACTTTCTCACTGCTCGATTTGGTATTTGGTTTGGTGTTTTGAGTTTGGTTGCTGTTGTTTTTGTTGTGTCGGCTGTTGTACATTGTGCATACACTATAGTTGTTAGTTTCTGTCGTACATTGTACATTGTAAAGTGCAGAGTGGATTTGCAGCCTTTCATTTTCAGCCATCTCCTCCATCCTCCAAACTCCATACTCCATAGGTGTTCTCTTCTATGTCTTTGCCGTCTGCTGATTTCTGCTGTAAAATCCTCGGAAAACAGAACGAGAAGAGAAAAAAAAAGTCTACATCCATTACTTTTCCTATCAGGTCCCCCCACCGTGATAATGAATGGTTAAAAACTTTACTTGTTCTCCTTTTTCCCCTTTAATACTAGAATACTACACACTCACATTCTCCTGTACGATGTACCATTTTCCATATATATACTTTTTTTCAACTGCCTACTTCTATCTGTACGTCTATCCTCTGTACTTCGTAAGTTGTAAGGTTATCCCTTTTCATTTTTCTTTTTGTTTTATTTCCCATCTTCTTTATAATATTTAATATTATAGTCCTTTTCATTTTCTAGTTTGTAGTTTATAGTAAAGAAGTGGTAAAATGTCTACTAATCTAGTATTGTGTAGTACAGAATCTTTACTCTTTTCATAATTTATGCTATAGGTGGAAAGTTGATAGTTGATATTTGATACTCATGTGATATTAGTTGTAATCATGTTACTTGTGAAATGTGTGAGCTTTAGTTTTGGTTATCATTATCATTTTCCTCCTCCTCCTCTTTTTTGTAAAATGTAAAATGTAGAATGTAGACTCACTCTTCCCGCTTTCTCCTCACTATCTGATATAATATGAAGTATGATATAACATAATTCTCCTTTCAACAACAGACAACAGACAGACAACAGAGATTCAACTTGAGCTCGTCACTCTAAAGGTCCTTTGATAGTGCATTTACTCTTTCATTTTGCATTTAATATTCAAAACTCTTATAAAGATAATCAAAAATAAATAGATATCTAAAATCTATAATGCAGAATCGACATTGTCAAAGCTTCCATTTTACTTCATTTCATTTCATATGGAATATTATACACTTGTTTTTACATTAGCTTTGATGTTGTAAGTTGTAAAATATTCACGTGGAGGAAAAGAGACAGATGGAAAATGGGATCATTTTCTTATCAAAACCTTTAACTCGTGACAATTTCATCCTTTTTGTGCCGTTGATGACAGCAAAAGCAAGAATAAGAATGATGATAAATGAATGAATGATGTTTCATTCGCATAAATAAAAGGTTTTGAACCTTTGAACCCTCTTTGCAGTTTTCACTGTACATTGTACGTGCATATGAATTACAAATAGCGCTAAAGTCAGGCAAACCAGATGTGAACATTTACACATACATTTGTATAATATTTTACATGTATAATGTATATAATTTGTTTCTTTTATTTTTTGTTTGTTGTTTGGTGGATTCTCTTCAGTTCCTGATAGAGATAGAATTTTGAATGTCAAATAATGTTGAAAAAAAATAAGTAGTGTCAAATTTTGTTATTTAGTTTGTAGTTTGTACATTATTCAGATGCTCCAAACAACAATAAAAACAATAACAATGTAAAATATGTATGTATAATGTGGAGCATTTTCATTCTAAACAGAGGAAATACACTAAAGTAGAGTGGATAGATTAGAAGAAGGAGTAAAAGGAGTGAATTAGCAGTGAGGAGGAGAAGAAGACCATTAATTTTTTCCACCGTGGAGGTGTAATTCATTTTAACAGAGTGGACGAGAAATAGAGATGGAGAGATGGAGAGGAAAAAGAGGCAGAATGTACATTGTACATGAGAGTTGGAGTTGGATGGGAGGAACTTTTGGGGAGATTCTGTCAAATGCCCAAAAATAATTGTAGACTATTCGAATTTTTCTTTCGACATGGACATGGATTTCCTCAAGTAAATTGATACTCCATTTATTATTTATTAACTTAATTATCAGGGAAGCTGCCCAGCTGAGCAACGGCACAACTGAACAACTAAACAACTAAACAAGTTCAATGTTCAATAATCCAATCCAACTGCCCTATTCCAATTCATTCATTACTCATTTCCTAAATATTTCCCATTCATTTATTTACTCGTATGTTTATATATTACATGTAAGATATAGACAAAAGGTGTACAGTGTACAGTGTATTTAGTGTGGAATATGGAGTTTGACCGCGTTTTAGAAAACAAAACTTTGTACCTTGAGAATATTATAAAGTACAAAGTACAAAAGTTTATGTTTTTACAGTATTTTCAGGCATATTTTTCTCATTCTATTTCACAGCTTTCCGCATCTTTTGTCTAATATTTTCTTGTCACATTTACTTGCATCTTTCTTTCCGGTGTCACAAATCATAGTAAAATATCTGTTTTTAGTATTTAGGAAACGTCACCGTCACACATTGTTTCATCAGTCAGCAGTCAACGGTGCAAAATTACTGTGCACATATGATTTTTGTAGATAAGGTGCCATAATTTTAAAAAGTGCATTATTTTTACTGTGTCTTCGGTTTTTTTCTTGTATCTAGTTGGTTAACTGTGGAAGATAAATAAATAACCAATAATATTATCAGTACATTGTTCCCAATTTGTCTGTTTTATGTTAAGAAAAGAAACTAATGATTTTTGGTTTGTCTAGAGTCTTTAGTCTTCATGATGATGGAGTAATAATAATACTTTGAGGTTTTTGTTTTTTTGGGTGCACATTGCATGCACAGTTAGCTTTTCTTGTATATAATAATATATAATTATGATGAAGGATCTTCGTCCTACTTGAAACATCCCTATAATCATCTCTCTCATTCATTTTTCTTTCTTTCTCCCTCTCATTCATTTACTTTTAGATCCTAGACTTTTTGGCTACATTTTTACATGTATTTTTACTCATAAATAGAGTCAATGAGGTCATACTCATACTCGTACTCATTTAAGCTTCACGTTAAGAATAAACAAAACATTGTACTTTGCACTGTTTTTGTAGGGTATATTCACCTGCAACCTGCAATTAGCAAAAGAAAAAGTTTGCAAAAAATACCTACACAAACAATCTTTTACTTTTTACTACATTTTGGTACATTAAAAGTAAAGCTTAAAACTTAAAATTACTTGTAAATTATTGCAAATTGTGAATAATAACCAGCGAAGCTTTGTTTTTATGTGAGCAAACTCTTGTAAACTTTTTGCCACAAATGAGGAAATTGGAAATTGGCTGGGAAAAGAAAGAAAAAACGGTAGAGCTACTTGTCCAAATTGGTAAATCATAAATAATAAAAATAATACCATATCGTCTGTCAGACAAAAGACAAAACTCAAAGCACAAAACACATGCATAAAACTAAATCATCACAATTCAAAGTTCACAGTATTGTTTCATGGTGTTGTTTATTATACCTTTTTTGACCCTCATTTTTGTAGGTTGTAGGTAGTCAGTTTTAAAGTGTCAGGTTGAATAACAATGATCATGTGTAGATAAATAGATAAAATGAAGAGGAGCTGTTCAAATATTACGTATTCTGTATTTTACATGTAAATGTTTTTTTTACCGTACTACTTTTTTTGTCTTTATTTTTCTTTTTATGGCTCCAACTACGAGGTACGAACTACAAGCTACGAGCTTTGAGCTACTGGTTTCAAAGATATTTAAAAATTTGTAGATGCCTTCTGCGTTCTTTTGTACGTTGTACATTGTAAATTGTACTTGAGTGTCAAGTAAGTGTGCAAAGACATGTTTACAGTTCAAAAAAACGTAAAGATGATAATTTACCAGTACCAGTGCACAATGTACAATGTACCGTTCTGGTTTCTGGTGTAGAAATGTACGTAAAATTTTTCATGCTATTTAAAAAAAATAAGAAAAAGACAAGGCAGAGGTATACTAGTAAAAATGGTGGTTTAATGTTTAATGATAATGGTTTTTGTGAGTACTTGTAACTTGTAAAGTAACACTTTAGACTTTGAGCTTTGTGTGCTGGAACCTGGAATTTGGATGGAATGTGTGTATAATTTATAATGACTCAAAAAACCTTGCTTTAAGTATTATAATATTTCTTGAGTTTACTACGGTACTTTTTAACCATGTACAATGTACCCTTTTTTCCTGCTAAGTAGACAATAGACAATAGAAGATGAACAACGTCATACTTGAATCTAGAATCTAGAATAAACCGGGCAAAATACTTGTAGTCTGTAGTCTGTACTTATAGTGTCATCATTTTTGTTTTGTATGAAAGAGAAAAGGAAAAAGACTAAAGGGCGGGAAAATAATTGCGGTACAAGTTGCGCGATTATTTATTAGAAACATCAAGTATCAAGTCACCCACAAAGATAAAGTCAAGCTCCAAAACAAAGTAACATTGAGCCTCTCAAGTGCTTAACCACAGTAAAAAAAGGAACTGTTTCTCGATTTGTAGTTTTGTGCTTGGATTTTGTCTTGCTTTTTACTTTTTACTTGTATTTGCCACCTACTTAGTTAATGCAGCTAATGTCAAATTAAGTCTGCATACAACATACAAAATACAAGTCAGTAAATATGTAGAGAGAAGAAAAAAATTATAGGTAAAGTTTACAGTTTGGCTGAGTTGTTTGTTGTTTCACATTTTGGTGTGGGACGGCCCTTTGTTTTAATTTTATGGAGTTTTCCACGTGCTCATCAACCATCAACCATCAACAATCAACAGCCAACACAAAAGTGAATAGTGAATATTTTTTCTCATGTACAGAATGCAGAATGTATGAAATAGGAATACGAATAGCAAAATAATTCCTATCTGGATTTTGTATTCGAAACCGAACCTTTGGTGTGTATAATAATTTTGGGGATTCGGGATTCAACTAGAAACTGGAATCGTCCTCCTTTTATCCATTTTACATTTTATGATGTCACGTATTAGGCATTGCGTTTACAGATAGTGTATAGTACTTAAAATATGAGCTTTAGCTCACCTACAAGTATATAAGGGATACTAACAATGGAAGGTTTTCAGGGGCCCCGCGCCTTTTGGAATCTCATGTATCCTATCCGACTCAGTTTTTTGCGCTGATTACGAATATGTAGGTCGCTGCCATGCATGGGCCTTCGTTTGGGACCTACGAGCCCTTAAAGGTCTATTTTATTGACTTTTTCCTACCTTTGGGGCAGTGTGAG
>JABASP010002622.1:0-18816 GCA_019776565.1 Sminthurinus signatus | reverse complement strand
AAATTTATCCATTCAAAAAAAATTCCAAAGTTGGAAATCCTCCCATGTCTCCAATAGTTAAGAATTTCCGTTTTTATTTTTTTCCGGGTGAAGTACATGTCAACTATTTTTGGTCCTCAAGTTAACCCCACCTAAAATTACACGTAGAATTTAACGAAAATACTCATTTTGACCTAGCGATAGGGGCAAAATTACATACATACTTTTGCCTCCCTCTTTTTAAAAAAGGAGAAAAAAATTGTAGCTACCTATCTATAGTGTATTATGTAGGCTACCTCACAGTTTAAATTACAGTTAATCAATAACCAATTTATTTTATATTCACTATATTCAGGTGGACATTTTTTAGTGAAATAAACTACAGAGGATATGCTCTGGACACTTTGGGCTGGTGGTTGGCCTATTATCCTATCCCGAATTTCCCCTACAAGTCCTTCAGGTACGGCGGTTCAAATGATGTTGAGGTTGATGCAGTGAGTCTCTATCCCGAACTGAATTATGCAGGAGAGGAAACACTTGTCACACAGTTTGCTTTTGGAGGAATCCAGAGTCGGATCCGAAGCGTCAGCTACACGGGGAAATCCGCCTGGACTGTTTTTGAAGGGGCTAATTTTGATGGTAAATCCTCCTGTCTACCCGCCACAAGTTTTTTCCTCACCTTTGGGTTTGAGGGTGCACCAAATGTACAGGGTCAATTTGGTCTCACCACCATTGGATCACTGTTCAAGGGATGTCCACCAAAAACAAGGGCGTATGAGGCCTACATTGACTCCGTTAGGAAACTTTGGGCTTCCACGAGCAATAGTACTGAGAGTTCAGGATTAACTCAATAAATAAGGAGCAGAACGGAAAGAAGTGAATAAAAACAACAATTAGACAAACAGTGTAGAAAACAGTTACACACGGAAAATTTAAGGATTGGAATTAATTACCAAAATATAAATTTTTATGTATTTACTTTTTGACATTTGACAAGTCTCAGTTTGACACATATATGTGATTAAAGGATTAAAGAGTCAAAACTGCGAAGAGCAATAGTAAAAGACTAGAACCCAATTCATCTACATCATAATTCATTTTATGTGGTAAAACGTAAAACGTTTGGCACAAAAATAAACAAACTTAAACTCATGAATCTTAATTTTGAATGAAAATGGTGCAATTGATTTGGATATAAATGTAAATAAATGTTTAATTGGAGTGGTACCAACTTGGAATTTATGCATTGATCTACAGTAGCGACAGTTAGCGACTATTTAATCATGTCAAACGTAGTTTTTCCGTGTCAACATGAGGTACCTAAAGCATAAAGGGTACAAAGTAAAATATGGAATGATTATTCCCATTTCCTGTGAATTGCAAGGATTGACAATTAACAATGTTTTGTATTTTGCATTACAATTTTCAACTTATTCTGGGAAGAATTAAACAGAGGAAATCATTAAAGCTTACACTTTTTATTTACACAACGTTTATTTGGTTGGTGATCAAGTCTGGTTTTTAAAATATGACACGTATTTTATAAATTATCATATATTATGAAATATGAAGGTGACACTTACAGCAGAGCAAATTTGTACACTTAAATGTGCATTGTGTATCAATTTAAAAAATACACACATCTGTGCTCTGATTTCTTGGAAACGGTTTGCTTTTAAATGGTTTATACCATTTTTTATCCACAATACATGAAACTACAAACTACTTACCTACGCCTACATTATACATAAAAGATACTGCACTGTGTATACATATATATGTAAATTGGCTTTTTGGCATTTGATTTGGCTGAAGTAATTTTCCGCCGTGTGAGAGCAAAGTAATTGGCGGATTTTCCTGTAAAAATCCCATTATATTTGTGACTTTCATTATCCATTTGCCATTTCACATCTGTCTGTAGTCTGTAGTCTGTACTGTGTTATGAAATTTAATCCTTGAAGAATAAAAAAGTTTGTCGTAACTTTAAAGTGCTGATTCACAGAATCAGGATACATTTTTATGTATTCAGTAATGAAGAGCAGAAAGAGACATAGATGACTAACAATTAGCAATACTTACACCTACTTCCACTCTACACGGTGTGTATTTAAAGGACAACGTCCATGCAAACATATAACAACTTTGGTCGTAGAATAAAAGTCAAAAGTCGAAAAAACTGCATGACATTTATTGCGCATTGGAATACTTTTATTTTGTAGAAAATATAGGAAAGCCTAATCGGTTGAAAATATGTCAGTTGCCGTTACCAGTGGGAAAGGTGGGATTAGACATTTACAACTTGTGAGTGCTCTTCTCCTGGCTCTTTCCATTTCATCATTGTCACCGACCCTTGCCTTTCAAACAAATCCTTCCAGCACTAGGCAAGAACTGGAGTTGCACGAAAGTCCAGATCGCAATGGAACCGTCTTCATTTTCCAACGGAGTGTTCCAGATGCTACTAAATACGACTTGAGTCGTATAAAACTTATGGCAGTTCGAGGACAGTAAGTGAAATAAATTTTTAAAAAGAAAGCAAAATTATAGCTTCCTATCTGTAGTGTATTATGTAGGCTACATCACAGTTTAAATTGCAGTTAATCAATAACTAATTTATTTCATGTTCACTGTATTCAGCTGGACACTTTTCAGTGAGATAAACTACAGGGGATATGCTCGAAGAACATTCGGTTGGTGGTTGGATTATTCTCTAATCTCGAATTTCCCCTACAAGTCCTTCAGGTATAGCGGTGCAAATGATGTTAAGGTTGATGCGGTGAGCCTCTACCCCGAGTACAATTTTGCAGGAGAGGAAATACTTGTCACTCAGTTTGCTTTTGGAGGAATTCAGAGTCGGATCCGAAGTCTTGGCTATACGGGAAATTCGACCGGGACTTACTGGACTGTTTTTGAAGGTGCTAATTTTGATGGCAAATCCACTTGTCTCCCACCTTCATACGAGTTATACTTATTCGGGTTTGAGGGTGTGCCGGAAATAGAGAACCAACTTCCCCTCACCACCATCGGATCACTCTTCAAGGGATGTCCACCAAAGACGAGGGCATATGAGGCATACATTGAATCCATTAGGGAACTTTGGGCTTCCACGAGAAATAGTACTGGAAATCCTGGATTGATTCAATAAATAAGGAGCGAAGCAGAAACAAATGAATACAAACAATATAGAAAACAGTTACACACGGAAAATTTAAGGATTTAAAATTGAAATTATTTACCAAGAAATAAATGCTCCTGTAATTATTATAATGAATTATGGATTCCATGCACATCTACAATTCCATATGAGCTAAAAAAAACGTTTCGGAGTTATGAAACATGTAGCAACCAGAGACATTCAAAAGTACAATTTAATCGTCCATGATATTCCAAATAAAATAACTATGTCGTGATAAAATAAAACCAAATCCGTCAGAGTTCAAATGTGTGTTTAAACACACTTCATTTATAGTTTAGGAAAATATTTGGAAGTATTTTGTTATTATTTATTCATTTATTTACATTCAGGTTTAGAAGCGCATGAGATAGTCATCAGCAAATAATGTAGATTGCATTTTAATTACTTGTCAATGTCAACTTTACTTTTCCATAAAAACCCTGCAAACTCCAAATTACGCTGCGTAATCGTGTTGCGTGTCTCCCCTTTTCTTAGTTTATAATCGTAAATAAATATTTTGTTTTTTCCTTCTTTGTGTTTTCTGTTCCATTTTACTTCATTTTTTCAATCTGGTCCTCACTCCGCAATTTCAGCCAGTCTTCACTACTTGCAGTACTGAAATTTCAAAAGGGTAAAGATTAACGAGGTGTATATAAAGCGAGTGGGATTAAAACTTAAAATGCAAGTTTATCAAACATTAAACATCATTAAAATAAAAAAACTCACAGATTTCTGAGCATTCATAGTGCACATCATGAGGCCTTGGATACTCTCGTAGTTTCGGGAGGATGACAAATTCGTAACTATAAAGGCATGGAAAATATCAAACCAAAGTTACATTTAACTTTACAAAACACAACATACGCTATAGATTTCTCTTATGTAAATGTCTCGTGGTTCATGTTTCATGTTACCTAATTTCTCTGCAAAACAATTGGCTTCTCTAATAGCTTTTATGATTCCAGTTGACATTTCAGCATTTGAATAGATTTTCACAATCATTTCATTGAATTTCCCTTCGTCAATTCCACCGTCCGAAAGCTATAATACAAAATGCAAACAGAAACAAGTATCATAAATCATAATCTCATTCACTTGAATAATTATTATTGAGTGTTTCACTTAAATAATTTTACTTACAACTCCCATTTTGTCCCAAGTGCAGCCCAACATTCTCTATTTAAAAAAAGTAAAGTAATTTGTACCACAAAAACTGAACAATTTTACATATAAAAAATATTTGAAGCATAATTTTTAGTTTTCTATTTCTATTCTTTATTTACTCTCATTTTCAATCTCTTGTCTCCAGAAGCAGTCTGATTTTGACAGAGCATCCAAGTTTCCTTCACACTCTCATCCACATTTGCCATTTGACCCCTGCACATCAATGCTGGAGGTTTCTTACCAGCTTTCTTCCCACTCGCACGCCCACTTGACACTGAAACTGTCACAATCTTTGTATAAAAAGTAAGAAAATACAGTTAAAAATTATGGACTCACAGTTAGAAAAAAGTACTAAAAAGAAAATAAATTAAAGGAAGAAACTTACGGCACAGATTAGAAAAAAGACGAGAATAATTTTATTTGCTTCCATTTTGAACTCAAATTTCCCTATTTTTCACAGTTTAACTTTACAAAGTAAATGTTTAATGTTGTTCACAAGAGATAGAAAATGCTTATGAGGCTTTTTAAAGAATGTCTAACTGTTTCATGAAATTATAGAGAAATGGAGAAGAAAAATGTAGCACAGCATGGGTACAAATTGCTACAAAAATTAAGTTGAAAATGACATTTCCGCTAATTCTCCGCTCCTCGTGCCTGATGTAAAACAGATTTTATCATTAAACCGGAAATCGCGTGCTCTTTGTTTCTTTTCCCCTGGAACATTTTCAACGGCTTAATGAAACAGACTATATACTATATTCTATATTATACCAATGCCAATGATGTCAAAGTTAATGCTGATAAAAAAACCCAACAATAAAAACGTGTCCAATTGTTTATATTGTTTATTCTTATCTTTTTGGCAATAGATGAAAGATATAATGTATAATGTAATAGCTAAATGGATAACAAAAGTTTACATGGTATATGGTGTACAAAAGATTAAAATTTGTACAAAACAAAACAATTATCATTATAATTTTAAAAAGAATTGTATACGTAAGTTTTACATAATAAACTGCTCTGGTATTAGTAAAAAAAATACACATATTTATCAAATAGCAAGTGTATACAACAAAATGAGGAATCATTGGTAATTGGTGAACAGGTTAAAGTAGTAAATATAGTTACTTTGTACTTTACATTTCGATGCTATAAGTATGAGCCAAACACGGGAAAGAACGAAGAGGATGTAGAGATACAATTAGTGCTAAAATTACAATCAAATACAACACAGGTTAAAAAAATTATATATAATATATAATAATATGATACAATTTACTTGAGATATTTATTATTATTATTTATTATTATTTTACTTACAATTTTTCTCCTGTGAGTTCATTTCTTCTTCAAATGCAATCTGAACTTTCAACTGACTGCCGACTTTTGAGAGGACACGAGCTCCAATTTCAGTCATGATTGGTAATTGATTCTCAGTCTTTTCACTCCCGGCAGATCGGAGGACAATCTTAAATAGTTGAAGCTCTGGAAAAAAAACAACAATAATCATTATTATTTTGTATTATTATGATAAATCTTACAATAAAAAAAAAAAAATAATAATATTGTTTATAAAAATTTTTAAACCTTTTAATTGGCAGATTGAAGAGTCAAATAATTTATCAATTTCTCTTTCTTGTACTTCTGGATTTTTTTCCCGGAGGGTTTTAACATGTTCTTCAGTCGTTCCAAGAAGAACACTGTCAAGATTTCCAAATCGAGTATTTGTATCCACATTCAAATGGAGTTGGAGGAGTCCTGGCCAATTTGAGAAACAAGTCGGGAGAACCTCACAAATTTCCAGAAGAATATCATGGAGTCGAAGGATTTGAAGATGGGGGAAAAGCTCACTCACATCCTTCATACAGTCGAGTACATTAAATCCATGTAGTTTCAAATCAGTCACAGAATTAAATGAGATTCCAGGTTGAAAAATATTACGTGGGAAATGTTGTAAAAATAATTGTGCTGGAGGATGATATGGAATTACGGTTGATGTAGAATTAGCTCCAACTTTGTTTTTTCCCAACTCTAGGATGATTTCAACAGTAGTTAGACTTGGGAATTTAGGTGGGTCATAAACAGATCCACATCCGGTTCCAGTTGAGAAGAAGAATAGGATTTGTGTGTCCAAGTTTCTATTGAGATAAAATTTAAAGGTGGTTAAATTATCCAGACGAGGGATGATGAGAGAGGACAAGAATGAAGAGGAAAATGGTTGGAGTTTTAACACTTTGAGTGAGCTGCGATGATGATTCAATGTTTGAGAGAGCCAATGATGACAAATTTCCAAAGTTGATTGATTACCCGGGAGAAAACCAGTACGACAGTCTAACACTTGTAAACTGTTCCAAAAATTTTGTTCAGACAACAGACTCATATGATTCACATAGTTTAAAGTCCCATCTTTTGTAAAGTAAAAATCCTTATTTATAAAAAGACTCCGGACAACTTTCATGTCAATAATACCATTACGGATTTTCTTCTCATTCATCCCATCCAGAAAATGTAGAGGAAGTCCAAAGAGGTTTTGAAGGTTTGGACTCATTTTTAAAAGTGAGGAGATGAAATCAGCTGGAAATTTTGGACTTTCATGAATTAATCTGATTGTTCTAAGTTTTGGGATTTCTTTCTTGAAAATTTGAGCCTTTTTATTATTATTATTATTATTACTCCAATCTGGCATGAGCATTAAATTATTATTATTTACTGATAAATACTCAAGGTTGACCAGTCTTCGGCTGATAAATTTTAATAGAGTTTTCCATTTTACTCCAGTAGAATCAAAAATAGAAGCAGAAGTACATTCAGAATCTTGTGCTATTTTGTGTCCAAAACTGAAATGAGTAATACTTGAAAATGTTTCAGTCTTAAAAATATTATTATTATTATGTTCATCATCCATTTCCAAAATTGAATTGAAACTTCTCAAATCCAACCAAATTCTTTTATTTTGAATTTTCTCTAGTTTCTCCAACATTTCATGGTATTTAAGGAAATGGTAACGGGGATGTCTGAGACCGATTTGTTCAATGAGGATAAAATATTTGTTCATTCTCCAATCTTGATCACTGTCATCATCATGGAGTTTAATGAAAATTTTTGTATTTTTAACATATTCTGGATTAAACCAAAATTGAAGAGCAATCGGACAGTCACAAAGTTCAGAATCATCAGAGAATCCAAAATTGTATCGAAAATTCTAAAATATAAAAAATGTATGTATAAAAAGACAATACTAATAATAATAAATAATAATAATTATTATTATTATGATTAATGATTATTATTGTCATTATTTTTGTTTGTAAATTTTACCTCTGGTATATTTAGTACGTTATCATTGGGATCTGGAGTAGAATCGTCAGTTGTTAAATCTTCAGTCTCAGAATTTTGGCTGATTGGTTGTTGAAAATAAACCCAATTTTGATTTTGGTGATTTTGAGGCTCTCGTTGTTGTTGTTGTTGTTGTTGATAAGCATAATAATATGCATAATTTTGCCATTGTGCATAATAATTCTGATAATCCTGACAGTATTGATAATATTGAGCGTAGTCATAGTCAGCCGCTGGTAATTGTTGTGCAGGTTGGGTTTGATGTTGTAGTGATAATAATTCATATTGATTTGGATTACTTTGTACTTGCTTTACTTTTTCTTGTTCTTTTTGATTGTCTTGGCTTTGTTGTTGTTCAGATTGATTATTATGCTGAAATGATATTAATTCATCTTGATTTGAATTATTTTGTACTTGATTTTTTTCTTGTTCTTGTGTAGTTTCCTTTTCTGGTTGTTTCGGGCACCATCGCCTTGGTTTGAATTTTACAGGTATAAATTTAGAAGTCTTATCGGATTTTGTGGTTGTAGTGAAAGAACTATGTTTTGCTGCTGGACTAGAGGTTTTTCCTTTATTTACATCCTCCTCCTTTTATTAAGCATAAATGACATAATCATAATTATTATTAATGTTGCCTCACATTTCATAATTTTTTATATAATACTACGATCTCATTTAAATAATTAAAAATTTATTGTTGTAACCTTTGACACTGGTAATTCATTAAAATTATGAGTCGATTTATTCAATTTTGGCACTTCAGGTTGTTTTGTAACAATAACATTTTGATTCAACTTTGAAGGTGACTTGGATTTAAGAATATTTTCACCGGGCGGTTGCACAAATTCTTTTTCTTCTTCTTTACTCGATTTATTCACATGAGAATCACAATAACAGTCTACTTCAGGAGCTGATTCAATTTCAATATCATCAGGCGACTCCTCGTGACTTCTATAAAGTATACAACAGATAATATTATTAATAAAAAGAATGAATAATAATAATAATTATTATTAGTAATATTTGAATGTACACTTTATATTGCATATAATAATATAGTATGTAAGTAAACATGTATGTTTTACTTACAACGGACTCAACCTCTCTGTCTTGATCTAATAGAAAACATTAAATAAAGCATGATAAATAAAGATATTATACATATGTTTGAGATTTTGGTACAGTATAAATGTATAAAATAGAACTATTATTATAATAGTAGTAATAATAAAAAATGATTACAGTATAAGGAATTGTCTGTTTATCCCAAAACTCAAATATCCTATTTCCACTTGATACATCCAAAAATATTTGTTGATTTTCCTCTCCCTGAAATAAAATTAAGTACAGAGCATATTATGATGCATATTATTTGGCAATAATAAAAATTAATTAATTCTACAATCCATTTGTTGTAATTTGTACTTACATTATTGTTGTGACAAAAGTCAAATATTTTTTCTCGTTTCTCAATTTCTTTACTCAATTTTTGTATCTTGCTATTACGACTCTGGATAGCGAGTTGAAGTCTATTGTTGTACTCTGTTTGTTGACGTAGTTTTAATTGTTTTGATTTTACCTGTGCTTCATACTCCTCCAATTCCTTTTTAGACTGTCAAGTTTCAAAATACACACCACAGATATTAGATTAATATGCTTTTAAAACATGCACTATTTAATTTACTATTATGTACGATTCAAAATAGATTATGGTTCACACAATGCATACATAATGCATAATACATTATAGTACTTTAATAATTAGAAGTAATAATCGTAATAGTTAGTAAGATACTTGTTTTTACTTAAATATAGATTACACAACTAAAATAAATAAGTAAAGAAACTTGCCTTTTCCTCCTGCTGATTCAAAATTCTGTTTACATCGTTAATTTCCCGTGTCCGTTGAGTTCCCTCAAGTTGTTCTTGAACAGTTAACACTAGTCGAGATGGAGAAATAAACGATTCGTTTCTATTTTGTTTCACAATGTTAAAATTGCCTTCAACATGTTTTCTCTATTGAAAATTCAAAGAATATTTTTTAATATTTCATCATAAAATAACTTTGTACTTTTAAATAGACATTAGAAATTAATTGTGTATCAACTTACCTTGTTCATTATTTCTATATATATTCTAAGTCCTAAAACTATAAAAAATCACAATTAAAAAATACAATCACATTTCACATGTGGACACAACCAACAACCAAACACAAAACACAAAACGTCAACAAATCGTCGTGCGTGATTTTGAAGTTGAATTTTTGTGGAACTTTTTTCGAGGGTCAAGGGTCCAGGGACAACAAAAAACAAGGATATAAAAATCTGGAACGGTTTTGTGTTTTTATCTCTTTTTGGACGGTGTAAAATAAGAAATATATTTTTACACAGCTGTGACGATGACGAAAACTAAAGATGGATATAAAATAAAACTCAAGATCAAATGTCAGAAGGCGATTAAATACAACTACCTAAAAGCTTTAACATTTTATTATGTATAAAGTACACACAACCAAACATGCAGGGAGGAAATAAAGATAGTCTCAAGTAGGAAAAAAGCTAATAAAAATGTAGAATCAGCAGAGGACTCAAAGACATAAAATATCATAGATACAATACATACTTTTTCATTTATTATCTCATATTTAGCATTTTTTATTCATTTTAAAATTTTACAGTTCAGTTGACAGTTTTTCAAGGAGAGTACAAAAATAAAATAAAGTTCCATATATTTTGACTTTTTATCATAACTTAGTAGCCATAGGTTTGTCCATTGATTTTAGTTCGAAGAGTACTGAAAGAAGAGCGGCGAGAATTAGAGTTGTAAGTAGATGCGGCGGGTCTTGATGGTTGGTTTTGGGGCGGGGCTGGGGGCAAATAGGAAGAAGAAGTTTGTGATGCTTGTCCATAACCAGATCCAGATGAACTATAACCTCCAGTTTTTGGAGCAGGGGGTGCAGAATAACCAGAAATATTTTCATAGGTAACATCTGCTCGATATCCATTTTGATCCGCTGTGTATTTTACAATCTGAAGTCGACCATCCGGAAGCATTACTCGATATTCCCCTGAAATTTTTGAAAATTTAGCACATTTTTTTTTTTTTGAAAATTCTCGATTATTTGATACTTCAAATATTTAAAAAATATATATATTAACCTTTTGTTGTATAGCCATCTCGTTCTTCTTCATGACCAAAATCATTTCCATTTTTGTCATCAAAAACGCCATATTGAAAACGGTAGTTGGGCGGGCTCTATAAATTCAAATTTCAAAATATATTATTGAATTTAGTCTTGCCTAATTTTAACTTGTGAGTACTTGAAAAGTGAGAATGAAATTCATATTTTGTACTTACAGAGCCACCCTGATTTGAATTGTCAGAATATCCTGTTCCGGAACATTCCACATTTGATGGAAGACTCATCAAAAAGAAAACTGCCAAACTCAGCTATCAAAATCGAAAATAATAATAAAAGCGATAGATTTCAAGTTAATACACAAAACATTTTACAGGATTTTTTTTCACAAAAGATGTTAAAGATTTTTAATCACACACATTTTTTTAGGAGGCATTTTCAACTTTTGAACTTTTGACAAGAAGAAGGTCATGGTTCAAATCAATTTCTTCCCGTGCATCATTATACTCCCAAATCTCATCACAATGAGTACATGTAAATTCTCTAAAGGCAATACAACAGGGGATTCCAACAATTGGCAAACAAACACAAAAACAGATACTCAAAGGAGTCCATCGTGGTTTAAAAACACCTTTTTCACATCTTGGACAAATTAGTGGGAAATTTGGAGTGAGTCGATAAAATTGTGGATTTTCTTTGCAAAATAACTTGAACTCTTTGAAAAATGCACAAGGGCAACAATTACAAAATTTTGTACATCCTTTTAGATTCACTTCCGATGAGGTCACTCCGATGACCCGATGGAAAATTGACCGCTGTTTCCCGGGAACCGCCTCATCCATCAAAGAGCAAGATGTGGCTTGTTCTGCAACATCTGTGGCTAGTTTGTCATCTTCTCCAGAGGCTTGATCTCGTTGTTGGGTTTTCAGCGGATTTTCTTTGTCATTATTAGTGCTGAGGAGAGTTGGATCAACGGAAAATCCCTCGGATCGGATTATCTGTAGTTTTTCAACACTAGGAAATTGATGAGTTTCATCTGATTTTCTTTGGGAGTCTGGAATTTTTTTCACATTTTGGCTAGAAAAAATTAAACATATTATGGGGTTTAGTTTTCATCAAAACTTTGTCTATTTTAAAAATAATTAAAAAGCATTTTAATAAAGTTTATTATTATAATAATTTTTAGCATTTAATTTTTTATTTAAATTAATACTCACAGTGGAAAAATTTTGCCATGTTTAACACCGGAATCACTTGAAAGTTTTTTTGGTTGTTGGTCGGATTGAATTTTTGGAGGTTCAGTTGATTTTTTATTGCCTGTTGAATGAATTTGTGGTTGTTGTTGTATTTGTTGTTGTGGTTCAAGTTTTTTACCTCTATCATTGGAATTTTTTCGATGCTCCTGTTCTCTTGAAATCCTTTGTCGATTTTTTGCTTGCTCTTGTTCTTGAGTCTCGAGGGTTCTTGATAAAAAGTTCCAAGCTTTTTTATTTTTTTTTAAATATTCCTCTTGATCCCCTGTTGAGCGTTTCTTTTTTTTCTCGGGCACATTTGAACTTTTCAAATCTGATTGTGGTTGTATTCGTCCAGTATATGAAATTATTGGATTTTGTTTTTGGTTCTGATTCTGGTTCTGATTCTTTTGTCCTTTATTAAGGAGTTTTTCATCTCCAAATTTCCCATTCTTTTGAGGAGGGAGAGAAGCAATTCGATTTGTGATTTCAAAACTGGATGAATTGGGGTGACCCGCTGAGCCGCGACGAGATTCTGGAGCTGATTCTACAGAATTATTTCGAACATTTGGTTTGGCGGGATTTGAAAATTGATTTGGAATTTGAGATGGAGGTCGAATACTGAGGTTTGAATTGGCAGTTGAACTAGCTTGAGAAGCTGCTCGACGATTGTTTTCAGCTCCTTTTTCGTTGGTTGTGCCCTGTTTTTTCTTGTCCATTTTTTTTCAAACTTTTGTACTTTTGCACTTTTTACAACACGAAACTCACTCCAAACTTCAAACTTTACTCAAAACTCAACTGACGAGCTCACACAAAAATCAGGCACACACAACACGTAAAACTTTTACCAAATAGTTTAAAAAGTATTTAAGGGAAATTTGATTCCTTAAATCCGTTATTAAATCAAATTTTAACAAAATAAAAATTTTATAACCAAGACATCAAAATTTTACCAATAATTCCAAATTCAAAACTCCGCACAGATAAAAAACATGAACTGACACACTCATAAAATCAAAACTCAAAAATGTTCCACTTTAAAAAAATGCTTGAAAATAAAGAAAAAAAGAAATTTTACCAAAAGACCGACAGAAGAAGTAGAAGGACGAAAACGGAAGATGGTAGAAATTCCAGTCATTTTTTCAAAGTACAAAATAAAATCCAAGCTCCTTAAAATTATGTGAATTTGGATCCGTTTTATTTTTTTATTCACAGCTGATCAGCACAAAACACAGGACACAGAACTTAAAATAGTAATTTGGGGGAATTCAGAAAGACTGCAATTTTTAAATATTTTATAGATTTTTTTGCTACTGGTTAGTGGGTGATGGATGCTGGATGATGGATGAGCTCTGACTAATTTGATCTCGTCTCCGTCTCTTCATTTATACCTAAAGAACAACAATGCCAATATCCAATAGCCTGCGAACTGAACTGAGAATAAAGAATGGGCAGTGAACATTGAATAATATGCTAAAAGTATTGAATACTGAAAATAGAAGATACAAGACAGCAGACAAAATGAAATGGAGATGTTCCTCAGAAATATGTTCAATTATTCTCATTGTTGATTTAACATGGTCAATTAAAAGAGAACAAGTCGGACGAAAGACAAATTCATTGTACTTTACATAATACATTACACATTGCACATAGCTCGTGCTCGTGTTCTTGAATCTTGAAATAACAGACTAAATTGTCCTTTATTAAGTGAGAGGGAGCTAAGTAAAAGTACAAATTACAGAATAATTATAAATTATAATAATAATCATGTCTTGTCCATTGTCCATTCACAATTCACCTTATTCAACTCATGAGACTTAAAACGAGATTGATTTTGATTTGTTGTGATATCTTTTTTTATTTGTGATTTGAATTTCCAATTGAACTCGGTCACGCGAGTGAAGACATGAGGAGTAACAAGACAAATAAAATAGCATTAAAATTACATGAGCTACAAGTACATGAAATTATTTCAGAGTTGAAACAAGCTTGAAAAAAAAAACAATAGGAAACTCCAAGATCCAAGAGCAGATGATTCACTTGTTGCAATTTGCAATGTACAGTGCAGTGTGCAGTGTGCAGTGACGTTGCATAACAAATAACAAAATCAATCAAAGATCGACAATGAACAATCCACGGAAGAAACAGTGTTTTAAAATCCACAGAGCATCGAGTACTGAAAATAAATCAGAGTTCTTCACTTTTCACTGCTTCATTGCACTTTTATGTTCTATTCTATTTGAATATCCTGTGGTGATTCTTGTACGTTGTACATTGTACTTACATTGTACACACTCTCCGATAATATTGAATTAAAAATTAAAATAATCATATAATATGATTTCAAGAGCGATTTCTTTCCAGGTCGCTTCTTTTCTTCTTCTTGGTCACGCTCATCTTAACTCTCAACTCAACTCGTCTCAGCACGTGTCATCCTAATAGTATTCAACATTCAACATGCAATATTCAATAGAATTATCTAATCATAATAAAAAAATGTACTCATTTAATTACATCGGACTTGCAACCGTCCTCATCCTCATCACTAGGAATTAGGAATAATAATTTAATGCATAATACATTATACCAACTATCAACATTCAGCATTAAAACGAGATAAAACTTGGATTAAGACTCAAGATGAACATGAATTGGGTCTGATTTTTCACCCCCCACTGACACTCAACTCAACTCGTAGATTGCAGATCTAAATCTTGTAAGGGAGAAACAGCACAACAATAGATACAAGAACAAATAGGCCTTTACTTTTGCTCTCCGCTCTCCTTGCAATCTGCAAGGTGCAAGTCCACTGCAGCTTTTGTCTTTTGTCTATTCATAATTCATATTGTCCATGTCTTGTATCATATGGAGCACTTGTGTAGTTGAAAATACTTCATACTTACATGTTTAATTTTTAATCTTCTCCTTTTTCTTCTCATGTTTTGTTTACAAAATCCCTATACTATAAAAATAAAGTACACATGTATATACATGTAAATGAATATCTCGCCATATTATAATTTATAATTTATAATCTATGAGGTAAGATGTACGGTAATAATTAGTTTTCTCAACTCGTTTTAATCAAAGGTGAAGCAAAACGTCAACGGACCAAGAAAAATTTTGATGCAGTAAAATGTAAAATATTTCTTCTTGCATACTTCAATCAGTGATCAGATAAAATATGCTTTGACATTTGACATTTAAATTTTAAAATCCAGTTTGGAAACTTTCCCGGAAGCTTTCCTCCGTTTGAATGTTGTACTACTTATCTTTTTTTTACTACTTTTCTATGCACAACGTACAACGTAAGTACAACACACAGCTCACACAGTGTGTGCCACACACGCAATAAAGTTTACATTTGCTAAGTAAGTACCATCACAAAAAACCCAAACAAATTGTGTGCTATTTACTACTTTTATTATTATTGTGAATTAGTAGTATCAGTGTCATTTTTGTGCTGTCAAGCTGTCGTGTGTGTAAAACAAAGCGAAAAAATATGCAAGAAATAAAACATGATGGAGGAAAATGCAATAAAAGAACAGTTTTATTCTGAATTCTGAATTTTGTCATTTCTGTTTTATTTCACATTTNTTTATTCTGAATTCTGAATTTTGTCATTTCTGTTTTATTTCACATTTTGAAGAATGGAATCAAATTTAGATGTTATATTGGACATTGAATACATTTTGATAATGAATAATAATTATTCCTAAAATTAATTATCTAATACTAAATTCTCGTATTCATAAAAAGTTTTGGACATAAGACATAATGCGATATGTGTGCAGTCTGTAGTGTGTACAGAGTAAAGAGAGTATAAGCAGTATTTGGCTCACAGCATTATGAACTATGAATTTTACATAACATGAATATTCAGTGTACTAAACAATAAACAAAACAAATACTAAGCAAGTACTCATGTACTCTGTTCTGTTTTCTATTGACTCTGGCTCTCCACACTCAATACTCAAAGCTCAACGCTCATCCTTCGTCGTTTTACTTGTGTACAAATAATACAAGTTTATTATTTATTATTTACGCCTCGTTACTTAACATTTAGAACGTATTTAAAATTTGAAATGCTTCGACTCAAAACTCAAAACACTCAACTCAATTCAACTTGACATGTGAATGAGACTGAGAGCTGAGAATAATTTAGAATGAGGATGAGAAAAGATGAGTGTTATTGCGGACGATGATATCACTCTTTTCATTTATGTATTTAGTATTTACTCAAGTAAGTTTCATTCCTCGATCCTTGATAAATAGTAAATAAAAACATGTTCATTCATGCATTTGTGAACTTGAGACTCTTGATCTCCGTTCTAATTTCTAATTTCCAATTCACATGAGAAACCACAAACTACAAACCACAAACACACATTTTACCATTTACAACGCAAAATGTAGAGTGCAGATTGGAGATTGTAAAATACAAAATACTTCATGTGGATGTGCAGCTGCTACGTAAATTTCCTCTCATTTTATCATTTGACATTTGACACTCTCCTCAACAACATCAACATAAAAATTAAGCTGTAAAAAGTACGAAAGACAACAATATAGTAAATCAGAAATCTGAGGAGTCTACTCATTTCAGTCTATTTTTTATTAAGCCTGAGCAAACTAAAAGACTTTGAAATTTTTACTCTGTAAACTGCAAATCCATAACCCAGTGACAAAATGAAGATTTTTCTCTTGGTTTCCTTTGTTTTTACCCTTTTCTTCTGTTTTTCTCTAACTGAGAGTTTTGGACTCAAAGGAGTTTTCAGTCGCCCCAATTCAAATAAAAAAGGAACTTCAACCACCTCAACAACTCCGTTGCGTAAGATAAATAATAAATAATATATTCTTTTTGTATAAATTTTTATAATAATAATTATTATTATTAAAAGCCAGTAAAAATAATAAAAATAAATAATAATGACTTTGTCAGCTGGACAAGGCCCTCAAGTTCCACAAAACATAAACTCGAGGAATTGCTACTGGACAAGTTGTTCGGAGAGATGTCCAACTGGATCTCAAGTGAGTGGAGCAGCTCAGTGTGATGCCAAGAAAAAGATTTACAAGTACAATTGCTGCACCGACGGCTCATGAAAATATCAGCAAAATTAAAAATTAAAGGTGGAAGAGCGAATCAAGGGCAAATGACAGTGATCATGATCAAGGATCAACCTATGGCTTTTACATCAATTTATTTTACTTAATAATGAGACTTGACAAATTTTGTGATAATAATAATAACAACTAATAATCATCATTAATAAATTAAAACAGTGCTCAAAACTCCTCTGTGTTTCCGTTTTACTTTTTACTTTTTACATGAGCAAATGTTGTATGATATTATTTGACTAGTGGTTTTCATTTTTGGAATTTGGAAATATCATCATCATTTTTCATCTTTGATATACAATGTACAATGAAAGGAGAGTTGTGGTTGAAAAAGAGTGAGTGAGAGGTATTTTTCAGTATCATGTCATTTTTTGTCAGCGGTAAAGACTCGGAAAGAGCAATCAGCATCCGCCTCTGCGACGACAGCCCCTTTGATTGCAATTATATCTCCTTTCTCCGCATACAGAGAGTTACTGTTGGTGAATTTGGACTCTTCTTTATTCCTCAGGCGGATTTTCCCATTGGTGCACTTGAGGACTTCTCCATTCTTAAGATCCTTTGTTGCTCCTTTGGCCAGAGAAAAAGAGTAGAAACTCTTTTGATTCACACCAGGTGGGATGAGGGGGCCCTTTTGAGTCACTTCAAAATTCATATTGAACTGAAACCAGAAACCAAAACAAAACAGGGAAGAGGAAAATTAAGCAGTCTAGTCTGTAAAGTGAAAAGATGCAAAAGATTTATGACATGATGAAAGATGAAATGGCTCTAAATTCAAAAATGGGGAAGGTTTCAATTCTTAGTTAATTACTAGTCATTAAATTAGAGGTGGCTCACATTTACTTTGTAGCAGCAACCAAATTTCCAGTCAAAAACCAAACCACAAGAACCGCGAGTGTTCAAAACTCAAAAATATAATGAAAAATTCGGAAAAAATCTGACCCCTCAAAAATTGTGCTTTTGAAACTTTTGGGACATGAGGGTCGCATATGCAAATGAAAAATGGAATGAAAAATAAATAAATAATGCGAATGAACAAGAAAAAGTACATTTCCATATCAACAATAATTGGTTTTACTTGGGAACTGCGCAGAAAAATCACAAGATTTATCTTTTATCTCCACACAGATTCTTATTCAAGCTCCAAACACATCAATAGTAAAAACTAGTTTATTCATGAAAAATTTCGAACATTTTGTGTCTACCATCAAAAACCAAAATTTCATTCAAAAATGGAAAATAGCAATTACATATTTTATTTCCCTGTAGTTTGTACATATTTTGATAACTTTTTAAAGATTAAACTTGACAGAATAATCCTGTGGATGGATCCGGGATGAAGCGGAAATGAGGCAACATTTGATTACTTGAGCCGTCCTAATGTCAATGAAAATGAGAAAATAATGCAAATTTGGTTACAATAATTCAATCTTTGATTGTAGGTTGTATAGAGACATTCAATTAATTAGTTGATGGCTCCCGTAGCTTTTTTATAATACATGTATAAAATATAAAAGCGTATCTTGTTTTTTGTATTTTATCATGCATGCATAATATCTATAATATAAAGTCCTCTTCATTCATTAGTCAAACGATCCGACAGATTTAATATTTGCATAATACATTTAATATTATTTATTACATTACATTAGTTGAGAAAAGTGTTTTTG
>JABASP010002621.1:0-18837 GCA_019776565.1 Sminthurinus signatus | reverse complement strand
TTAGTTTACATTTTAAAGTTGCAATTTCAATTTCAATTACTACAAAGAATATTACATTTAAATTAAAAGTAATACTGAATTTTAGTACACCTATTTTGTCTTTTATGTTGTTTTTTTTTTCAGGCAGAATGTGGTTTTACTGCTGACACATTTTCAGGTACGTTTTGTCTTTTGATTTAAAAGTTGAGCATTTGGTTTTTTGGGGTTTGGGGATTTTCAAAATTTTCTCGGCTGACCATTGACCATGAAGGAAAATCAAGAAGTAGAAATACATTTTAATTTTTAATAAACTCTAGTTAGAGTTTTATTTACACGTTTTTTACGAATATATCTACATTTCTTGACTTGAATTTTTCCAGAATGCTTGGAAAAATACGAGAAAAGTCCAGCTTGGCGTCTCATTTTCCGTCAGATAGATCTCCTCGAGTCAATCATTGAAAGTTTGGATATCCTTGCGAATAACTGGAAAAGAGTGAGTTCATTATGTTCGTCATCTAAGCCCTGAAACTCTATGATTCGTATAAAACTATTTTTTGTGGTTGACCAGGACACCTATGACAGTCTCGACTTTCGTTTTCGTAGTCATTGGACCAAAGAAAACCTTTCAAGAAAGGTGACATTTGAGCTCATTGTCTCGACAATTTTGATCCTGGGTCAGTTAAATGATGCAGATTACACCATCACCGCCTTAAGACGCATGAGCAGTCATCTTCTCAATTTTGACTTCAAATTTTTAACCCTATGGTAAGTCGGCGGGAAATTCGAAATTTAAAAATGAATCACTAAACTATTTAATCAACTGCAATAACATAGAAATTTACACCAGGAATTCGCGACCACTTACAATTAAAAGCTCCAAACTGGATTGGTTCGTGTTCAAAGTTAAATTTTCAATGTTGGTTTTGGTTGTTCTAGGAGTTCTTGGATAATGTATACAAACAACAGTCGAGATCTCAAAAAGGTAAAGAAACATTTCAAAGGTGTGAGACGAAAGCTCATTTCTGAATCAAAGCGCCAACTTCAACACGAACCTGGAAATATAAATACAAACACCAATTCTCAGATTCAGTTACTATCAGAAACCGACACGGCAATTAAGATCATTGAGTATTTTCAAGTTTACACAGAACTGCATCAACAAGACGAGGAGAGAGACAGGAAAGAAGAAAAACAAAAACGAAAAGAAGAGGAAGAAGCAGAAAAACAAAAGACAGGGAATGGGAAACCAAACAAAAAACGTTGTTTGTCCTGCTGAAGGAGACTAAACCAAACCAAAGGTCAAAGACATGTTAAAGGTCAAGAGCCAAAGGTCACCACAGCGCCCGCTTTTCTAGAAAAAAAACAACCGTGTAATTTCACATAGAGTACAACTATATAAATATTTGCATCAAAATCCAAAATCAGTCCATCCTGGTGAATTTAATGAATAAAATCCTACAAAACTTCAAAACCTCCTCAAAAAGTACTTGTTCAAAAAACATAGCATTGGAAAATTAAATGGTTTATTCTAAATTCTAATAATTGGGCAGTTCGTTTTCTAATAATTACTAATCAAAGGCAATGAGCAAGCTGACAACTTGCGACGATACAAATCTAAGGGAAAGTAAAGAAGATTCCCTTTCGAGTCTGTTGAAACCTCCCGCTTCAATTCCCAAAGGTTGGATTGACCTCACAATTAATTTGATTCCCCTCGTTGACCATTTGAGTTGTTTGACGGTGACTTGATTTTTATTTTCATTTCCATTCCCATTTTCTACCTTTTTGATCCGCTTAATTTTATTGAACTTCGCCTTGAGGATTTCTCTCTTGAGACTTTATAAATTTTCTCCAATTCTGTAAGCGGAATCAAACATGACGATGAAGAGGATTTTCCCCTGGAGAAAAATGACAAAGAAGGCTCCGACAAAGGTGTTGTTTAGAGTGACATGGACAAAACTTGTCGAGATAAACGAAAACACGTACAAGCTTCAAGGCTACTCGATTTCAAATTCATATAAATCCTAAATTATTCAGCTTTTGTCTCAAATGTCAACTGATGTTTTATTATACAAGGCAAAATTGACCATAGAATTTGTAGACGTTCTCGCGAGAACTTTTTTTAGGTATCAACGTAGGGTGACGGAATTTAATGACATTGATTTTGGGCGCGGAATGGGAATGCTGGTAAAAACTGGAACTGTAGTTGTAAATTACAAATGTCTAGAAAAATTGTAACATCAAACGGACGTTTTTTTGTGGATTTGTTTGTTATAATCTTTTTGGCTAATTAATTTTGATAGTTTGTATTTTGTTTTTTGTCCCGTTTTAAATTTAGCCGCTGCCCTCAGCTGAAATTTTGGAGTGGGCTTTGTCCTATTCTGGCCCGTTTTGGTGGTCAATCTACTTTTTCCTCCTCAGTATTTTCATGACCCACACCAATTTCCGTTCTGAGAGTGAAGAGAGCCAAAAGTTGGTTGTCATTTTTCACGCCTCGATGAGGAACATTGCAAACCTGTCCAAATCAAATCAAACTGGTGAAGCGGAGAGTGACATGAGTCACATATTTTTAGACCCAGAACATTCCACATCCTTTTGGAGAACTTGTGAACAAATTTCAATGTTTACTGTGAGCCAACTTTTTTTTCTGTTGTGTGTTTTGTTGTTTTAAAACTGCCAGAAACCTTTTCAGTTTTCAGTTTTTGAGCACTGCTTTTCTTTTTCATTTTTACTCATATTTCAGAGCTACTTGATTTGGGACACGGAGGATGCTTTGACGAGTTTGACGTGGGCTTTGTCATTTTATTCTAGTCCTCCGGACATTATGTGTCTTGATGATATTTTGAAAATTCTACTTTTTTTGACGCCGGGTGAAGCTGATTGCAAGCCAAATGCACATTACATTGGTCATTTTTCTCGCTATTGGGAATCACAGGAATTTGTAACTGCTCTCAAAACTCTGCTTCCAAATGTCCTTCGCCGCTGGAACAAACCGGAACTGGCTACAGAAAAAGAAACAGAGACCGAAACAGACAAAGTGACCGAGACCCACAGGAAACTCTCACCACAGAAAATTGAGGATAGTATCAAAGTAAAAGAGTAATTCACGTTCAAATTAATAATTAGCTAAAGTTTACATTTAAAGTTGCAATTTTAATTTCAAGTAGTACAAACAATATTACATTTAAATTAAAAGCAACACTGAATTTTAGTAAACCTATTTTGTCGTTTATGTTGGTTTTTTTCAGGCAGAATGTGGTTTTACTGTTGACTCATTTTCAGGTACGTTTTGTCCTTTGGTTTAAAAGTTGAGCATTTGGTTTTTTTGGGTTTGGGGATTTTCAAAATTTGAGCGGCTGACCATTGACTATGAAAAAAAAACAGGACCAGAACTAGAAACTAGAAATACAGATGAATTTTTAAGATGCTTTAGTTAAAGTTTTACTCACATGTTTTTTTACAAATATATCTACGTTTCTTGACTTTCTCCAGTATGCTTAGAAAAATACGAGAAAAGTCCAGCTTGGCGTCTCATTTTCCGTCAGATAGATCTCCTCGAGTCAATCATTGAAAGTTTGGATATCCTTGCGAATAACTGGAAAAGGGTGAGTTCATTATGTTCATAATCGGCCATTCGTCATCTAGGCCCTGAAAATCTATGGTTCGTATAAAACTATTTTTTTATGGTTGACCAGGGCGACTATGACAGTCTGGACTTTCGTTTTCGTAGTTCTTGGACTAAAGAAAACCTTTCAAGAAAGGTGACATTTGAGCTCATTTCCTCGACAATTTTGATCCTGGGCCAGTTAAATGATGCAGACTACACCATCACAGCCCTAAGACGCATGAGCAGTCATCTTCTCAATTTTGATTTCAAATTTTTAACCCTATGGTAAGTCGGCGGGAAATTCAAAATTTAAAAATGATTCACTAAATTACTTACAGGTAAAAGCTCCGAAATACAAATTTCAGTGTGCATCTTTAAAGTTAAATTTTCAATGTTGGTTTTGGTTGTTCTAGGAGTTCTTGGATAATGCATACAAACAACAGTCGAGATCTCAAAAAGGTAAAGAAGCATTTCAAAGGTGTGAGACGAAAGCTCATTTCAAAATCAAAGCTCCAACTTCAGCAGGAAGTTGGAAACATAAATGCAAACACCAATTCTCAAATTCAATTACTGCCAGAAGCGGACACGGCAATTAAGATCATTGAGTATTTTCAAGTTTACACAGAGGTAAATCGACAAGATGACGAGAAGGATGAGAAAGAACAAAGAGCAAAAGAACAAGAGGAAGAGGCAGAAAAACAAAAACAAGAGAATGGGAAACCAAACAAAAAGCCTTGTGTCTCCTGTTGAAACAAATCAAGGAAACCAAACCCCAAATCAAAATTTCAAAAGTCACTACAGACTACAGCGCCCCCTTCTCTAGAAAAATCAACCACAAAAATAACCGTGTAATTTCACATAAAGTCAAACAAAATCAGTACGTGAATAAAATCCTGTAATTTTTCCCCATTTTGAAATTAGGATAAAAAGTTTCAAGTCACAACTGAAATTTAGAATTTAGACGACGAAATTATTATTTTATTGGGATGGAAACTTCAAAAACAAATGCAACAAAACAACACATTGGAATTTCAATAAATTTTGTACAAAATATTAAATGCAACATTCAGTTTAAATTGTTTCGAAAAAAATACAAACGAGAATCATGATGCATTTTTAAATTATCAAAACCTATTTGTACCAAAATTATAGTGTGTCGTGTCAAGTTTAATTTCAATTGTAATGACAGAGACAAAATATAAACATTTTTGCTGCGTCCCGAAGCGGAAAAAGCTAATTCTGGCTGAAATACTCCAAGGTCGAAAACAAAGCGAACAGCTGAACGAAGAACAGGCTGCAAGAGCAGAAAGCGATGTTCCATATCGACCAAGAGAAACTCGAGCGGAAAAGAGAAAAGCTTTGTTGGACCGTCTTAAAAAACAAGTAGAGCTGGAAAAGCCACAAAGTAAATCGACAGACAAAGAGACACAAGTTTTCGATGTGTTAAATCAGATTATTGGGATCGAGGAGACTCGGGATCACATTGGAGAACCGGAAGAGGACTGGAACCTTTCAATCACCAAACGCGTCAAACTGAAAAATTTCCCGCACAATTCCTTGATCGACTACGGCCTCTGGGTTTTAGAAATTATGAAAAAGTATGAAAATAACCCCATAATTTTGGAGTTGGGTGCGACGATTCTCATGGAATTTGTTACCATATTCGCAAGAAATTCTTTTAGGTATCAACGGGCAACGGAATTCAATGATGTTAATTTGGGGAGTGATGCAGGAATACTCGTAAAAATCGTAATTTTAGTTGTATACTCAAATGTTTAGAAAAGAGCTTTACCTCAAACGAGCATTTTTTGTCTTTTGGGACTTTTTTCATGTTTTTGGCTAATCTTTTTTGATAGTATTTTGTGTTTTGTCCCATTTCAAATTTAGCCGCTTCCCTCAGCTGAAATTTTGGAGTGGGCTTTGTCCTATTCTGGCTTGTTTTGGGGGCCAATCCACTTTTTTCTCCTCAGTGTTTTTATGACCCACACCAATTTCCGTTCTGAGAGTGAAGAGAGCCAAAAGTTGGTTGTCATTTTTCACGCCTCGATGAGGAATCTTGCAAACCTGTCCAAATCAAATCAAACTGGTGACGGGGAGAGCAAAATGAGCCCCCTATATTTAAACTCAGACCATTCCATATCGTTTTGGACAATTTGTGAACAAATTTCCATGTTTACTGTGAGCCAACTTTTTTTTCTGTCATACAATTTTGAAAAATTCAGAAACCTGTGGAATTTGTGATCTTTTCTTTCCCTTTTCCATTTTACTCATGTTTCAGAGCTACTTGATTTGGGACACGGAGGATGCTTTGTCGAGTTTGACGTGGGCTTTATCATTTTATTCTAGTCCTCCGGAGAGTCTGCCTCTTTGGACCATTTTTAGAATTCTACGTTTTTTGACGCCGGGTGAAGCTGATGGCAAGCCGAATGCAGTTTACATTGGTCATTTTTCCCGCTATTGGGAATCACCGGAATTTGTAACTGCTCTCAAAACTCTGCTTCCAAATGTCCTTCACCGCTGGAACAAACCGGAGTTGACCATAGAAAAAGAAAAAGAAACAGAGACCGAAAAAGAGACCGAGACAAGCGGAAAACTTTCACCACAGGAAATTGAGGATAGTATCAAAGTAATTCATAATTAACGCTCAAATTAATAATTAGTTTACATTTTAAAGTTGCAATTTCAATTTCAATTACTACAAAGAATATTACATTTAAATTAAAAGTAATACTGAATTTTAGTACACCTATTTTGTCTTTTATGTTGTTTTTTTTTTCAGGCAGAATGTGGTTTTACTGCTGACACATTTTCAGGTACGTTTTGTCTTTTGATTTAAAAGTTGAGCATTTGGTTTTTTGGGGTTTGGGGATTTTCAAAATTTTCTCGGCTGACCATTGACCATGAAGGAAAATCAAGAAGTAGAAATACATTTTAATTTTTAATAAACTCTAGTTAGAGTTTTATTTACACGTTTTTTACGAATATATCTACATTTCTTGACTTGAATTTTTCCAGAATGCTTGGAAAAATACGAGAAAAGTCCAGCTTGGCGTCTCATTTTCCGTCAGATAGATCTCCTCGAGTCAATCATTGAAAGTTTGGATATCCTTGCGAATAACTGGAAAAGAGTGAGTTCATTATGTTCGTCATCTAAGCCCTGAAACTCTATGATTCGTATAAAACTATTTTTTGTGGTTGACCAGGACACCTATGACAGTCTCGACTTTCGTTTTCGTAGTCATTGGACCAAAGAAAACCTTTCAAGAAAGGTGACATTTGAGCTCATTGTCTCGACAATTTTGATCCTGGGTCAGTTAAATGATGCAGATTACACCATCACCGCCTTAAGACGCATGAGCAGTCATCTTCTCAATTTTGACTTCAAATTTTTAACCCTATGGTAAGTCGGCGGGAAATTCGAAATTTAAAAATGAATCACTAAACTATTTAATCAACTGCAATAACATAGAAATTTACACCAGGAATTCGCGACCACTTACAATTAAAAGCTCCAAACTGGATTGGTTCGTGTTCAAAGTTAAATTTTCAATGTTGGTTTTGGTTGTTCTAGGAGTTCTTGGATAATGTATACAAACAACAGTCGAGATCTCAAAAAGGTAAAGAAACATTTCAAAGGTGTGAGACGAAAGCTCATTTCTGAATCAAAGCGCCAACTTCAACACGAACCTGGAAATATAAATACAAACACCAATTCTCAGATTCAGTTACTATCAGAAACCGACACGGCAATTAAGATCATTGAGTATTTTCAAGTTTACACAGAACTGCATCAACAAGACGAGGAGAGAGACAGGAAAGAAGAAAAACAAAAACGAAAAGAAGAGGAAGAAGCAGAAAAACAAAAGACAGGGAATGGGAAACCAAACAAAAAACGTTGTTTGTCCTGCTGAAGGAGACTAAACCAAACCAAAGGTCAAAGACATGTTAAAGGTCAAGAGCCAAAGGTCACCACAGCGCCCGCTTTTCTAGAAAAAAAACAACCGTGTAATTTCACATAGAGTACAACTATATAAATATTTGCATCAAAATCCAAAATCAGTCCATCCTGGTGAATTTAATGAATAAAATCCTACAAAACTTCAAAACCTCCTCAAAAAGTACTTGTTCAAAAAACATAGCATTGGAAAATTAAATGGTTTATTCTAAATTCTAATAATTGGGCAGTTCGTTTTCTAATAATTACTAATCAAAGGCAATGAGCAAGCTGACAACTTGCGACGATACAAATCTAAGGGAAAGTAAAGAAGATTCCCTTTCGAGTCTGTTGAAACCTCCCGCTTCAATTCCCAAAGGTTGGATTGACCTCACAATTAATTTGATTCCCCTCGTTGACCATTTGAGTTGTTTGACGGTGACTTGATTTTTATTTTCATTTCCATTCCCATTTTCTACCTTTTTGATCCGCTTAATTTTATTGAACTTCGCCTTGAGGATTTCTCTCTTGAGACTTTATAAATTTTCTCCAATTCTGTAAGCGGAATCAAACATGACGATGAAGAGGATTTTCCCCTGGAGAAAAATGACAAAGAAGGCTCCGACAAAGGTGTTGTTTAGAGTGACATGGACAAAACTTGTCGAGATAAACGAAAACACGTACAAGCTTCAAGGCTACTCGATTTCAAATTCATATAAATCCTAAATTATTCAGCTTTTGTCTCAAATGTCAACTGATGTTTTATTATACAAGGCAAAATTGACCATAGAATTTGTAGACGTTCTCGCGAGAACTTTTTTTAGGTATCAACGTAGGGTGACGGAATTTAATGACATTGATTTTGGGCGCGGAATGGGAATGCTGGTAAAAACTGGAACTGTAGTTGTAAATTACAAATGTCTAGAAAAATTGTAACATCAAACGGACGTTTTTTTGTGGATTTGTTTGTTATAATCTTTTTGGCTAATTAATTTTGATAGTTTGTATTTTGTTTTTTGTCCCGTTTTAAATTTAGCCGCTGCCCTCAGCTGAAATTTTGGAGTGGGCTTTGTCCTATTCTGGCCCGTTTTGGTGGTCAATCTACTTTTTCCTCCTCAGTATTTTCATGACCCACACCAATTTCCGTTCTGAGAGTGAAGAGAGCCAAAAGTTGGTTGTCATTTTTCACGCCTCGATGAGGAACATTGCAAACCTGTCCAAATCAAATCAAACTGGTGAAGCGGAGAGTGACATGAGTCACATATTTTTAGACCCAGAACATTCCACATCCTTTTGGAGAACTTGTGAACAAATTTCAATGTTTACTGTGAGCCAACTTTTTTTTCTGTTGTGTGTTTTGTTGTTTTAAAACTGCCAGAAACCTTTTCAGTTTTCAGTTTTTGAGCACTGCTTTTCTTTTTCATTTTTACTCATATTTCAGAGCTACTTGATTTGGGACACGGAGGATGCTTTGACGAGTTTGACGTGGGCTTTGTCATTTTATTCTAGTCCTCCGGACATTATGTGTCTTGATGATATTTTGAAAATTCTACTTTTTTTGACGCCGGGTGAAGCTGATTGCAAGCCAAATGCACATTACATTGGTCATTTTTCTCGCTATTGGGAATCACAGGAATTTGTAACTGCTCTCAAAACTCTGCTTCCAAATGTCCTTCGCCGCTGGAACAAACCGGAACTGGCTACAGAAAAAGAAACAGAGACCGAAACAGACAAAGTGACCGAGACCCACAGGAAACTCTCACCACAGAAAATTGAGGATAGTATCAAAGTAAAAGAGTAATTCACGTTCAAATTAATAATTAGCTAAAGTTTACATTTAAAGTTGCAATTTTAATTTCAAGTAGTACAAACAATATTACATTTAAATTAAAAGCAACACTGAATTTTAGTAAACCTATTTTGTCGTTTATGTTGGTTTTTTTCAGGCAGAATGTGGTTTTACTGTTGACTCATTTTCAGGTACGTTTTGTCCTTTGGTTTAAAAGTTGAGCATTTGGTTTTTTTGGGTTTGGGGATTTTCAAAATTTGAGCGGCTGACCATTGACTATGAAAAAAAAACAGGACCAGAACTAGAAACTAGAAATACAGATGAATTTTTAAGATGCTTTAGTTAAAGTTTTACTCACATGTTTTTTTACAAATATATCTACGTTTCTTGACTTTCTCCAGTATGCTTAGAAAAATACGAGAAAAGTCCAGCTTGGCGTCTCATTTTCCGTCAGATAGATCTCCTCGAGTCAATCATTGAAAGTTTGGATATCCTTGCGAATAACTGGAAAAGGGTGAGTTCATTATGTTCATAATCGGCCATTCGTCATCTAGGCCCTGAAAATCTATGGTTCGTATAAAACTATTTTTTTATGGTTGACCAGGGCGACTATGACAGTCTGGACTTTCGTTTTCGTAGTTCTTGGACTAAAGAAAACCTTTCAAGAAAGGTGACATTTGAGCTCATTTCCTCGACAATTTTGATCCTGGGCCAGTTAAATGATGCAGACTACACCATCACAGCCCTAAGACGCATGAGCAGTCATCTTCTCAATTTTGATTTCAAATTTTTAACCCTATGGTAAGTCGGCGGGAAATTCAAAATTTAAAAATGATTCACTAAATTACTTACAGGTAAAAGCTCCGAAATACAAATTTCAGTGTGCATCTTTAAAGTTAAATTTTCAATGTTGGTTTTGGTTGTTCTAGGAGTTCTTGGATAATGCATACAAACAACAGTCGAGATCTCAAAAAGGTAAAGAAGCATTTCAAAGGTGTGAGACGAAAGCTCATTTCAAAATCAAAGCTCCAACTTCAGCAGGAAGTTGGAAACATAAATGCAAACACCAATTCTCAAATTCAATTACTGCCAGAAGCGGACACGGCAATTAAGATCATTGAGTATTTTCAAGTTTACACAGAGGTAAATCGACAAGATGACGAGAAGGATGAGAAAGAACAAAGAGCAAAAGAACAAGAGGAAGAGGCAGAAAAACAAAAACAAGAGAATGGGAAACCAAACAAAAAGCCTTGTGTCTCCTGTTGAAACAAATCAAGGAAACCAAACCCCAAATCAAAATTTCAAAAGTCACTACAGACTACAGCGCCCCCTTCTCTAGAAAAATCAACCACAAAAATAACCGTGTAATTTCACATAAAGTCAAACAAAATCAGTACGTGAATAAAATCCTGTAATTTTTCCCCATTTTGAAATTAGGATAAAAAGTTTCAAGTCACAACTGAAATTTAGAATTTAGACGACGAAATTATTATTTTATTGGGATGGAAACTTCAAAAACAAATGCAACAAAACAACACATTGGAATTTCAATAAATTTTGTACAAAATATTAAATGCAACATTCAGTTTAAATTGTTTCGAAAAAAATACAAACGAGAATCATGATGCATTTTTAAATTATCAAAACCTATTTGTACCAAAATTATAGTGTGTCGTGTCAAGTTTAATTTCAATTGTAATGACAGAGACAAAATATAAACATTTTTGCTGCGTCCCGAAGCGGAAAAAGCTAATTCTGGCTGAAATACTCCAAGGTCGAAAACAAAGCGAACAGCTGAACGAAGAACAGGCTGCAAGAGCAGAAAGCGATGTTCCATATCGACCAAGAGAAACTCGAGCGGAAAAGAGAAAAGCTTTGTTGGACCGTCTTAAAAAACAAGTAGAGCTGGAAAAGCCACAAAGTAAATCGACAGACAAAGAGACACAAGTTTTCGATGTGTTAAATCAGATTATTGGGATCGAGGAGACTCGGGATCACATTGGAGAACCGGAAGAGGACTGGAACCTTTCAATCACCAAACGCGTCAAACTGAAAAATTTCCCGCACAATTCCTTGATCGACTACGGCCTCTGGGTTTTAGAAATTATGAAAAAGTATGAAAATAACCCCATAATTTTGGAGTTGGGTGCGACGATTCTCATGGAATTTGTTACCATATTCGCAAGAAATTCTTTTAGGTATCAACGGGCAACGGAATTCAATGATGTTAATTTGGGGAGTGATGCAGGAATACTCGTAAAAATCGTAATTTTAGTTGTATACTCAAATGTTTAGAAAAGAGCTTTACCTCAAACGAGCATTTTTTGTCTTTTGGGACTTTTTTCATGTTTTTGGCTAATCTTTTTTGATAGTATTTTGTGTTTTGTCCCATTTCAAATTTAGCCGCTTCCCTCAGCTGAAATTTTGGAGTGGGCTTTGTCCTATTCTGGCTTGTTTTGGGGGCCAATCCACTTTTTTCTCCTCAGTGTTTTTATGACCCACACCAATTTCCGTTCTGAGAGTGAAGAGAGCCAAAAGTTGGTTGTCATTTTTCACGCCTCGATGAGGAATCTTGCAAACCTGTCCAAATCAAATCAAACTGGTGACGGGGAGAGCAAAATGAGCCCCCTATATTTAAACTCAGACCATTCCATATCGTTTTGGACAATTTGTGAACAAATTTCCATGTTTACTGTGAGCCAACTTTTTTTTCTGTCATACAATTTTGAAAAATTCAGAAACCTGTGGAATTTGTGATCTTTTCTTTCCCTTTTCCATTTTACTCATGTTTCAGAGCTACTTGATTTGGGACACGGAGGATGCTTTGTCGAGTTTGACGTGGGCTTTATCATTTTATTCTAGTCCTCCGGAGAGTCTGCCTCTTTGGACCATTTTTAGAATTCTACGTTTTTTGACGCCGGGTGAAGCTGATGGCAAGCCGAATGCAGTTTACATTGGTCATTTTTCCCGCTATTGGGAATCACCGGAATTTGTAACTGCTCTCAAAACTCTGCTTCCAAATGTCCTTCACCGCTGGAACAAACCGGAGTTGACCATAGAAAAAGAAAAAGAAACAGAGACCGAAAAAGAGACCGAGACAAGCGGAAAACTTTCACCACAGGAAATTGAGGATAGTATCAAAGTAATTCATAATTAACGCTCAAATTAATAATTAGTTTACATTTTAAAGTTGCAATTTCAATTTCAATTACTACAAAGAATATTACATTTAAATTAAAAGTAATACTGAATTTTAGTACACCTATTTTGTCTTTTATGTTGTTTTTTTTTTCAGGCAGAATGTGGTTTTACTGCTGACACATTTTCAGGTACGTTTTGTCTTTTGATTTAAAAGTTGAGCATTTGGTTTTTTGGGGTTTGGGGATTTTCAAAATTTTCTCGGCTGACCATTGACCATGAAGGAAAATCAAGAAGTAGAAATACATTTTAATTTTTAATAAACTCTAGTTAGAGTTTTATTTACACGTTTTTTACGAATATATCTACATTTCTTGACTTGAATTTTTCCAGAATGCTTGGAAAAATACGAGAAAAGTCCAGCTTGGCGTCTCATTTTCCGTCAGATAGATCTCCTCGAGTCAATCATTGAAAGTTTGGATATCCTTGCGAATAACTGGAAAAGAGTGAGTTCATTATGTTCGTCATCTAAGCCCTGAAACTCTATGATTCGTATAAAACTATTTTTTGTGGTTGACCAGGACACCTATGACAGTCTCGACTTTCGTTTTCGTAGTCATTGGACCAAAGAAAACCTTTCAAGAAAGGTGACATTTGAGCTCATTGTCTCGACAATTTTGATCCTGGGTCAGTTAAATGATGCAGATTACACCATCACCGCCTTAAGACGCATGAGCAGTCATCTTCTCAATTTTGACTTCAAATTTTTAACCCTATGGTAAGTCGGCGGGAAATTCGAAATTTAAAAATGAATCACTAAACTATTTAATCAACTGCAATAACATAGAAATTTACACCAGGAATTCGCGACCACTTACAATTAAAAGCTCCAAACTGGATTGGTTCGTGTTCAAAGTTAAATTTTCAATGTTGGTTTTGGTTGTTCTAGGAGTTCTTGGATAATGTATACAAACAACAGTCGAGATCTCAAAAAGGTAAAGAAACATTTCAAAGGTGTGAGACGAAAGCTCATTTCTGAATCAAAGCGCCAACTTCAACACGAACCTGGAAATATAAATACAAACACCAATTCTCAGATTCAGTTACTATCAGAAACCGACACGGCAATTAAGATCATTGAGTATTTTCAAGTTTACACAGAACTGCATCAACAAGACGAGGAGAGAGACAGGAAAGAAGAAAAACAAAAACGAAAAGAAGAGGAAGAAGCAGAAAAACAAAAGACAGGGAATGGGAAACCAAACAAAAAACGTTGTTTGTCCTGCTGAAGGAGACTAAACCAAACCAAAGGTCAAAGACATGTTAAAGGTCAAGAGCCAAAGGTCACCACAGCGCCCGCTTTTCTAGAAAAAAAACAACCGTGTAATTTCACATAGAGTACAACTATATAAATATTTGCATCAAAATCCAAAATCAGTCCATCCTGGTGAATTTAATGAATAAAATCCTACAAAACTTCAAAACCTCCTCAAAAAGTACTTGTTCAAAAAACATAGCATTGGAAAATTAAATGGTTTATTCTAAATTCTAATAATTGGGCAGTTCGTTTTCTAATAATTACTAATCAAAGGCAATGAGCAAGCTGACAACTTGCGACGATACAAATCTAAGGGAAAGTAAAGAAGATTCCCTTTCGAGTCTGTTGAAACCTCCCGCTTCAATTCCCAAAGGTTGGATTGACCTCACAATTAATTTGATTCCCCTCGTTGACCATTTGAGTTGTTTGACGGTGACTTGATTTTTATTTTCATTTCCATTCCCATTTTCTACCTTTTTGATCCGCTTAATTTTATTGAACTTCGCCTTGAGGATTTCTCTCTTGAGACTTTATAAATTTTCTCCAATTCTGTAAGCGGAATCAAACATGACGATGAAGAGGATTTTCCCCTGGAGAAAAATGACAAAGAAGGCTCCGACAAAGGTGTTGTTTAGAGTGACATGGACAAAACTTGTCGAGATAAACGAAAACACGTACAAGCTTCAAGGCTACTCGATTTCAAATTCATATAAATCCTAAATTATTCAGCTTTTGTCTCAAATGTCAACTGATGTTTTATTATACAAGGCAAAATTGACCATAGAATTTGTAGACGTTCTCGCGAGAACTTTTTTTAGGTATCAACGTAGGGTGACGGAATTTAATGACATTGATTTTGGGCGCGGAATGGGAATGCTGGTAAAAACTGGAACTGTAGTTGTAAATTACAAATGTCTAGAAAAATTGTAACATCAAACGGACGTTTTTTTGTGGATTTGTTTGTTATAATCTTTTTGGCTAATTAATTTTGATAGTTTGTATTTTGTTTTTTGTCCCGTTTTAAATTTAGCCGCTGCCCTCAGCTGAAATTTTGGAGTGGGCTTTGTCCTATTCTGGCCCGTTTTGGTGGTCAATCTACTTTTTCCTCCTCAGTATTTTCATGACCCACACCAATTTCCGTTCTGAGAGTGAAGAGAGCCAAAAGTTGGTTGTCATTTTTCACGCCTCGATGAGGAACATTGCAAACCTGTCCAAATCAAATCAAACTGGTGAAGCGGAGAGTGACATGAGTCACATATTTTTAGACCCAGAACATTCCACATCCTTTTGGAGAACTTGTGAACAAATTTCAATGTTTACTGTGAGCCAACTTTTTTTTCTGTTGTGTGTTTTGTTGTTTTAAAACTGCCAGAAACCTTTTCAGTTTTCAGTTTTTGAGCACTGCTTTTCTTTTTCATTTTTACTCATATTTCAGAGCTACTTGATTTGGGACACGGAGGATGCTTTGACGAGTTTGACGTGGGCTTTGTCATTTTATTCTAGTCCTCCGGACATTATGTGTCTTGATGATATTTTGAAAATTCTACTTTTTTTGACGCCGGGTGAAGCTGATTGCAAGCCAAATGCACATTACATTGGTCATTTTTCTCGCTATTGGGAATCACAGGAATTTGTAACTGCTCTCAAAACTCTGCTTCCAAATGTCCTTCGCCGCTGGAACAAACCGGAACTGGCTACAGAAAAAGAAACAGAGACCGAAACAGACAAAGTGACCGAGACCCACAGGAAACTCTCACCACAGAAAATTGAGGATAGTATCAAAGTAAAAGAGTAATTCACGTTCAAATTAATAATTAGCTAAAGTTTACATTTAAAGTTGCAATTTTAATTTCAAGTAGTACAAACAATATTACATTTAAATTAAAAGCAACACTGAATTTTAGTAAACCTATTTTGTCGTTTATGTTGGTTTTTTTCAGGCAGAATGTGGTTTTACTGTTGACTCATTTTCAGGTACGTTTTGTCCTTTGGTTTAAAAGTTGAGCATTTGGTTTTTTTGGGTTTGGGGATTTTCAAAATTTGAGCGGCTGACCATTGACTATGAAAAAAAAACAGGACCAGAACTAGAAACTAGAAATACAGATGAATTTTTAAGATGCTTTAGTTAAAGTTTTACTCACATGTTTTTTTACAAATATATCTACGTTTCTTGACTTTCTCCAGTATGCTTAGAAAAATACGAGAAAAGTCCAGCTTGGCGTCTCATTTTCCGTCAGATAGATCTCCTCGAGTCAATCATTGAAAGTTTGGATATCCTTGCGAATAACTGGAAAAGGGTGAGTTCATTATGTTCATAATCGGCCATTCGTCATCTAGGCCCTGAAAATCTATGGTTCGTATAAAACTATTTTTTTATGGTTGACCAGGGCGACTATGACAGTCTGGACTTTCGTTTTCGTAGTTCTTGGACTAAAGAAAACCTTTCAAGAAAGGTGACATTTGAGCTCATTTCCTCGACAATTTTGATCCTGGGCCAGTTAAATGATGCAGACTACACCATCACAGCCCTAAGACGCATGAGCAGTCATCTTCTCAATTTTGATTTCAAATTTTTAACCCTATGGTAAGTCGGCGGGAAATTCAAAATTTAAAAATGATTCACTAAATTACTTACAGGTAAAAGCTCCGAAATACAAATTTCAGTGTGCATCTTTAAAGTTAAATTTTCAATGTTGGTTTTGGTTGTTCTAGGAGTTCTTGGATAATGCATACAAACAACAGTCGAGATCTCAAAAAGGTAAAGAAGCATTTCAAAGGTGTGAGACGAAAGCTCATTTCAAAATCAAAGCTCCAACTTCAGCAGGAAGTTGGAAACATAAATGCAAACACCAATTCTCAAATTCAATTACTGCCAGAAGCGGACACGGCAATTAAGATCATTGAGTATTTTCAAGTTTACACAGAGGTAAATCGACAAGATGACGAGAAGGATGAGAAAGAACAAAGAGCAAAAGAACAAGAGGAAGAGGCAGAAAAACAAAAACAAGAGAATGGGAAACCAAACAAAAAGCCTTGTGTCTCCTGTTGAAACAAATCAAGGAAACCAAACCCCAAATCAAAATTTCAAAAGTCACTACAGACTACAGCGCCCCCTTCTCTAGAAAAATCAACCACAAAAATAACCGTGTAATTTCACATAAAGTCAAACAAAATCAGTACGTGAATAAAATCCTGTAATTTTTCCCCATTTTGAAATTAGGATAAAAAGTTTCAAGTCACAACTGAAATTTAGAATTTAGACGACGAAATTATTATTTTATTGGGATGGAAACTTCAAAAACAAATGCAACAAAACAACACATTGGAATTTCAATAAATTTTGTACAAAATATTAAATGCAACATTCAGTTTAAATTGTTTCGAAAAAAATACAAACGAGAATCATGATGCATTTTTAAATTATCAAAACCTATTTGTACCAAAATTATAGTGTGTCGTGTCAAGTTTAATTTCAATTGTAATGACAGAGACAAAATATAAACATTTTTGCTGCGTCCCGAAGCGGAAAAAGCTAATTCTGGCTGAAATACTCCAAGGTCGAAAACAAAGCGAACAGCTGAACGAAGAACAGGCTGCAAGAGCAGAAAGCGATGTTCCATATCGACCAAGAGAAACTCGAGCGGAAAAGAGAAAAGCTTTGTTGGACCGTCTTAAAAAACAAGTAGAGCTGGAAAAGCCACAAAGTAAATCGACAGACAAAGAGACACAAGTTTTCGATGTGTTAAATCAGATTATTGGGATCGAGGAGACTCGGGATCACATTGGAGAACCGGAAGAGGACTGGAACCTTTCAATCACCAAACGCGTCAAACTGAAAAATTTCCCGCACAATTCCTTGATCGACTACGGCCTCTGGGTTTTAGAAATTATGAAAAAGTATGAAAATAACCCCATAATTTTGGAGTTGGGTGCGACGATTCTCATGGAATTTGTTACCATATTCGCAAGAAATTCTTTTAGGTATCAACGGGCAACGGAATTCAATGATGTTAATTTGGGGAGTGATGCAGGAATACTCGTAAAAATCGTAATTTTAGTTGTATACTCAAATGTTTAGAAAAGAGCTTTACCTCAAACGAGCATTTTTTGTCTTTTGGGACTTTTTTCATGTTTTTGGCTAATCTTTTTTGATAGTATTTTGTGTTTTGTCCCATTTCAAATTTAGCCGCTTCCCTCAGCTGAAATTTTGGAGTGGGCTTTGTCCTATTCTGGCTTGTTTTGGGGGCCAATCCACTTTTTTCTCCTCAGTGTTTTTATGACCCACACCAATTTCCGTTCTGAGAGTGAAGAGAGCCAAAAGTTGGTTGTCATTTTTCACGCCTCGATGAGGAATCTTGCAAACCTGTCCAAATCAAATCAAACTGGTGACGGGGAGAGCAAAATGAGCCCCCTATATTTAAACTCAGACCATTCCATATCGTTTTGGACAATTTGTGAACAAATTTCCATGTTTACTGTGAGCCAACTTTTTTTTCTGTCATACAATTTTGAAAAATTCAGAAACCTGTGGAATTTGTGATCTTTTCTTTCCCTTTTCCATTTTACTCATGTTTCAGAGCTACTTGATTTGGGACACGGAGGATGCTTTGTCGAGTTTGACGTGGGCTTTATCATTTTATTCTAGTCCTCCGGAGAGTCTGCCTCTTTGGACCATTTTTAGAATTCTACGTTTTTTGACGCCGGGTGAAGCTGATGGCAAGCCGAATGCAGTTTACATTGGTCATTTTTCCCGCTATTGGGAATCACCGGAATTTGTAACTGCTCTCAAAACTCTGCTTCCAAATGTCCTTCACCGCTGGAACAAACCGGAGTTGACCATAGAAAAAGAAAAAGAAACAGAGACCGAAAAAGAGACCGAGACAAGCGGAAAACTTTCACCACAGGAAATTGAGGATAGTATCAAAGTAATTCATAATTAACGCTCAAATTAATAATTAGTTTACATTTTAAAGTTGCAATTTCAATTTCAATTACTACAAAGAATATTACATTTAAATTAAAAGTAATACTGAATTTTAGTACACCTATTTTGTCTTTTATGTTGTTTTTTTTTT
>JABASP010002620.1:0-18838 GCA_019776565.1 Sminthurinus signatus | reverse complement strand
ATATAAAATAAAAAATAATATTTTATTCATTATTGATTGCACTTTTCCACGACACATTGGAGTGCTTCTTCAAGAACTGAGAAAACTGGGACATTTTCACGTTTAGCCATGTCTTCTACATAACTTCGACTTCGATTGTAATCCTTCACTGCAGTTTGAGACAACTGAAAAAGAAAATAAAAGAAACATTAATAATCATTTCAAAGTTTCAAGTTCATTGTCCGTTGTCCGAAATTCCATCAAGCAAAAAGCACTCATTAAAATTTCATTCATTTCATAATAAAAATGTACACATTTACTTTCGACTGTGAAATTTTGAACGTATAAAAAAATTTACTAGTCATTTTTCATTGTATATAGATAAGTAAATATCTAAGTCTCACTCTTACAATTATCTATGCATTCTACTTACACGTGAAAAATGCAAAACACTTAAAGCACATAATAATAATAATATGTGAAGAAAACGCGTCTAGTTGTGGATTGCGGAAACGGTTTGTATTTTCTGTATTCAGTATTCAGTAGTCAGTGAACATTTCCCACTTCATACTTTACTTTATACAATTAGCCACATCACTAGCAGACAAAGATCTTTTATCTTTGATCTTTTATACAGATAAGAAAAAGTAGCTAGTTGGAATTTGGAATGTCATTCAAAAATACAAAATATATTATATTGAATGGCAGTGTTAAAAATTGGCAGTTGGCAGTCAAAATTTCAAATTCCGGTAGTTTTTAGCTTGGATTTACTTGGCAGTTGGCAGGTATTAGAATTTACAATTTGTAAAAGAAAAAATAAAGAGAACTTGAAAATTCAAAAGATATAAGACAGGAAAAAGTTGGCTGCATACATAATACATACTACATACATCACATATTTCAATATTAGACGTTTGTAGATGGTAGATATATTTTAAGACTTTTATCAGTAAATTAGTCAATTATCAATTTTAACCAGTAGTCAGTAGTCAGGTCAAAATTCAAATAGGTTTAAAAATCAATCGAAAAGTATTCATCTTTCCATTTTTTTTCATACTCAATACTCATACAATTTTCACACGTATCGTATAACGTAGAATCATAACACATCTAGATTTCTAGATTAGTAATATGAATATTCTTGATTCTTGATTCTATGCGACGTTAACTGTAGGAAAGTTTATTTACGAGAGAATGTAAATAAGCAGTAAGCAGTCTGCCGTGTGCGTCTGAGCCAGATGGTTATTTAAAATTCAAATAAAGTTCTTTGCCAAAGAATGATATGTATAGAGAATATAGAGATGAAAATGAAAACAAAGTCAGAGTCGTCAGACGAGTGTTTTACCATTTATAATGTACAAAGTATAAAGTATATGTAGGTAGAATATAGAGTATAGAGGAAAAATGGAGGAAGAGACGGTAAGAAATTAAAATGTTAATCGTCGTATTTCTCTATTTGAATACGGTACGTGTGGGAGGGCGACAGGGAAAAATACAGTACAAAATACAAAACTACAAAAAGGCTGTAGACTGTAGATTGTGGATGAAGAAAGAAAAGGAAAAGATGGCACGCCCCCCTCTTAATATTTTAGCTATTAATAACAATCTAAGTCTAAAGCATCCTCTCCTGTCTAATTCTGAATTCGGAATCCAAAGTTGTTTAGTATTTAGTGTTTAGACTTGATCAAGAGACCATCAGACATAAACTAAAATTCTGAATTCTTTCTGTGACTTCTGACGGAGAATTTCATTAAACCACAAAGGACAAAGAACAAAGATAAAAACGAAGAAGGCGATAAGGAAAAGGACGGAGACGAAGATCACATCGCATCCCGCTTTAGCTCTAGCTCTGGTTCGGCTGTGGCAATAAGAATGAGAAATTGAAATGCCATTCCATTTCAGATTCCATAATAATAATAATTATATGCAATATGCATGGATGCAAAAGACACATTCGCATTCACATTCGCATTCTCATTCGAGACTTGAGAAAACACGACAACTTTCCTCACGTTGTGCAAAGCACTTACTACAAGAGATTTTTCTCCCATGAGAGAGAAATAATATAAGAGTTTTCCGCCTCTGCCGTTTGTCTGTGGTCTTTGGCTTTGGTTTTGGACGTTGGTGCATCTTTCTCGACTCTAGACTCTAGACTCTCGAGTACATTTTCATTGTTATTGAAATACTTGACAAAGTTCAACATCATTTTTAAGAGGCAGACGAAAAGGAATTTTTGTCAAAGCACACAACATACATACATACACACTACACACGTACATGCATAGAATAAGATATAAGATTGAAAATAGCAATTTATTATTACACATTGTAAATTGTAAGGACACCGTACACAGTACCGGGGATTAGACATTAGACATAGTAAAAAGTCAAAGAAAGAACAACCCACGCTTCATTCAGGAAAACTGAAGAAGTAGTGAAAAATGAGAGTGGAAAAAAGCTTGTCATGATATTACAAAAGTAACAAGTAACACTTATACTCATCTGTATCTATATATTGTATATTATTATGCACAATATTATCTATATACTGTGAACAGTGTGCTTCAGTGAGTAGTTAGTAACGACTATACCTACGTAAAATAAATAAAATGTACAATAGTAAAAAGTGTAAAAAGTATAGTTACCTTTTCGCCTTCGACTTGGCAGTCTGTTTGAAGATTCTCGATGCACAATACAACTTGACGTCCGAGGCCGAGATAATAAACAGCCTACAGATAAATAAATAAATTATAATGTATTTAGTATTTAGTATTTAACAAGTTGAGAGTTTTATATACATTTTGTATTTTGTATATTTACCAATATAATTAGAAGAAAGGGGGAAAAGACAAGGTATAACGAATAACGAATAACAAATTACTAGTGAAGCGAGTGCAGAGTACAGCTAAAGGAAACTTTAAAAGTCTCAAGTCACTTTCTTTCTCTATTCTCTATCCATTTTATATTATGCTGAATGTGCATTTTTATGTGTACACTGTACACTCTTTGACTCTTAATTATATTGTGAGTTACTTGATACTTGATACACTGGATCCTAGATGCTAGATTTACTAGACTCAGACACGGAAAATTATATTGTAATTTAAAATGTTACTACTATCGATTATTATTATCATCACTGTACATTGTACATATTTATGTTTCTTTATGTTTATAATTTGTTATTCCTAATTCGTAATACGCCAGATATTTACACAGAGCGAAAAAACAAAGTTGTATGAAAACAAAACAAAAAGTAAATAGAAAAGGAAAAAGAGTCTCAAGACTCAAGACTCTTTTTTTCTGTCCTTTTTCCTTGTTCTCGGTCATTTAATTGTTTATCATAAATCATAAATTATAAATCATGTCTAATTCAGTTTCAATTTCAATACTATCTAAAATCTAAAATCTAGACTCTAAAATGGAGGGCGTAGGTGAGTTAAATGTTTTTAATTTTTCCGAAAACTTTAAAAACTAGTCTAGAGTCTAGACTTTCTGAATGAGAGAATAAAAAAACACATATTTTATTGACTACTAAAATTCAAAAGGTAACAATAAAAAATAAAAACATGAGGATAGATAAATAAACAAATAAATAAAGGTTGGACTTGTAGATTGTAAATAGTAAATACTAAATATCGTACCGTCACGCTGCATTCCAGGGAACGTGATGAGTCTGGTAAGTAGAAAAATAAAACACGAGATTTTTCCAGTCCTAAAGTGTCAAGAGGGGAGTGAGTTTCTGGATTTAGACAGGTCAACCCATGTTTTTTGAGATGTGGAATTACAATGTCTGTTCTCCAAGTTTGTGAGGAAGATATTGGACCTCCTAAATACACATCATGGAGAGGTTTTGGTTCGGATTCGGACTTTGAAGAAGATAGAGGTATCCACCCTGAAGTTGGTTTGGAGCCTGGAACATTTTCTATATTATGTAGAGATTCAACAAAATTCAAGCATAATGTGATTAAAAATCATAACAACATTTAAAATTAAATCATAAGACATAAAATAAATAAATGGTTCTTAAATCTTATACTGAAAAGTTGTAAATAGTTGATGGCTAATTTGAAAAAATTACCAAGGAGTCTTGTGAGGGCAAGGGAGACGTTTTTAACTACATATGTGGCTTTATTGGCAAGCTGATGTGACCAGGAACGGTTATTCGAGTTGGAGTTTGAATTGGAATTGGAATTATTATTATTACGATTACGATGATGATAAATGAGTTCTGCCATGATGTAACAAAATTGTTCAAAATTAATCATGGTCCCATTCACACCATTTGAACTGGATTCTTTTTTCAGTGGAGTTTCAGTAATGAGTGACGAAGGTGGAGGGGTTGAATTATTTACATCCTTTTCCACATTCTTAAGGCCTTCCTGTAAAATTGAATTACACAGAAAAGATTTCGTTTAATAAATGTACATTTTATTTATTTTTTAGTCTAAGAGTCACACAGAATGAAGAATGCTTATAAATTATAAATAATATACTTACTAGAACATCCAAAATTTCTTCTCTGGTCAGTTCTCGGTGCATTAATATCCGGTAGGCAAGACGAAACTGTGGGATTAAGAATTAAAAATGTGTCATTCATTCATTATAGATTAAAATGGATAATAATTAATAATCAATGATAATATATTCTTCTTACATCTGCTAAACTAATTTCTCCCTTCTTGCACGTGTCCAGATTGTCAAAAGTCTTTTTGAGATTGCTGCAAATCCAAAGTTTCAGATTGGAGTTCTGTACAATAAACAACAAAAGTTATATAAATTATCTCTGTATTCTGTATTCATTCATCCCCGTTCCTCCAACATCAAACATGAAATACTAAATACATGTAGGATTTAAAATTTATGAGCACTCAAAATACTTGTAAGCATATTAGTACTTGTAATTGCTGCCCCAGGTCAATTAACTTCAAGTCATGAGGTTGAATTTTTTCTCGTATCACCTGTAAAATACAAGATGCAAATGACAAAATCAAAACATAATATTTAATTTTAATCCTATACAAACAAAAAACAAAAACAATCAAAACATTCCACTTTTATCCTTCACCATTCACCATTCATCTTATGCATGATCACATCACCAAATTCCAAATCCAAATTCAAGATCACTGATCTACATCAATACTCAATACTTGACGACATCATTATATATTTACTATTTACGTTGTACGATAAAATCAGTTGTTTCGAATATTTCCAGTGCCTATAAATGAAAAAGTAAAAAGTATATCGTGTGTATTTTATGTATTATGTATTATGTATGTTGTCTTTTCAACATTTCTGTAATTATTTACGACTTGAAATGCTCTGTTCTTTTTTTGGCTAGTGTTGTTGGAGGTAGTAAACGGCGTATGTACATTGTACAATGACGATGAGAGGTTATATTATATGATATATTTGCCGATGCGTAATCCTTCCTAAAAGTTTTGGGCATCTCAAATCTCCGTCCACATAATATGTGCATTGTGCATGCATGATAAATTCTACATTCTTCATTCTACACCTAAGAATATATTCCTCCTCTGCTGGATCCATTTTACGCATAAAGCATAAAGAAATATCCATGTCCATGTTATTGTTAATGTAAATCCATCCACCTTATGCTTATCCTACTTATCGAGTCCTTTATTTATACTGACGACGAATAACGAATAACGAGTACACTCAGTTTGAATTTTGAATGAAAAGAACTGCTGCTGTGTATTAAAATAACTATAATGGGTATTTATGCATGTGGTATGTGGTATGTAGAACACGTAGTTCATGTTCAATGTTCAATGTTCATGTACCTACAATCCATAATATATTATATATTAGACCTGTACCATGTAATAATAATAATAATAAGTGATTATAATATATTATTATTATTATGTACTTGTTTAAAAAATCCAGTTCGCCCACGACCACAAACTACAAACTACAAACGACGACAAATACAAATAAGACACACGGTCTAAGCTCCAAACTCTAAACTCTAAAGTCTAAAGATAACACCCACGAACTAAAAATTCAAATGCAAAAGTCCAAAATGAAAAATTCCATCCCCGGTCCTTTTTTTTCTTTTTTTTTCTCCATTTCGAGTTTCGAGTTTGGAGTTTGGAGGTGATGGAAAAATTATAGTAAATAACACAAGAAATACACATAATCAACGAGTCCAAAGTGGAGAGTGGAGAATTGAGAATGAAGAAGGTGAAAGATGCAAACAAACTCAAAACTGACTAATTGAAACTATACATGATTATGTAATGTGTTATGTGTAATGTTATACTTTATACTTTTAGATTTACACTTTGAGATTTGAGAGAGCTCGCGGGGAGACAAAAGACAAAAGAGTAGGATATAATATAACATATTATAATTTTATACAAGTAGATAATAGATAGATAATAGATAATCTAATATGGTGATGGTGTACTATAAATTGCTTATACTTTTTCCACACAGTATTATTATACTTTAGAGAGCTCAAAGCTTTAAATGTAAACTGACATACATAAATACTACATACTATTAACACGCATGTCACATGTATACGAATAACGTACAGAGTACAGATTATAGTTATAGTTATAACAGACACATGAGACATTAAACATGCATAATGTATGGATCGAGGATCGAGGAAGAAGAAAAAAAGGAGAGGAATCTGACTGAATTGAACTGAACTGAATTCAACTTCCATCCACATCCACATCCACCTACACAAACAAATCCAAATAAACTTTTTTTTACACACGCAAGCCTACACAAACTGGACTGTACACTGTTCAATGTACGCTGTACACATCATGTATTTATCATGTACTAGAGACTAGAGACATAAGAAAGCGATGAGCGTCAAAAATCCTCACACCTCCCAAACCCAAACAGCATTAAGAATTGAGAATATTAAAAATACGCATATCATACGAGTTAAGATGTAAGACACTTTTATATTATTATTATTTTACATGTCTCTAGTTGTTACACTACAGCCATGAGTATTATTATGGTACATTCTCAAATCTCAAAAATGTGCATCTTGTCGTTTTGACGAACATTGAACTGGAATTGGAATTGGGAAGAAGATGAGATCATGAAAGAAATTTTCCAATGAAGCATTTTTCCTTTATACATAATACATAATACATACCTTGGCTGTGCATTGTAGGGCGGATTGAATATCATTAAAAACTGGAATTCCATGACGTTCCACTAAATCTGCAAGTAAAAAAGAACGAGATCAATACTCAATTCAATGACACCATAATATCAATTCTTTATTCTTTATATTCAAAATCCAAATGGTGAGGAATAAAATGGGAATCACTGTTTTCACAGTTGCGTATATTATTTTATGTGTTATGTACACACCTGAGAGGCGATCACTCGATCTTGTTAGTTCATCATATTCACTGAAAACAAAATGATAATAACGATGTGTGAGGAGATTTGAAAATCAGATCAAGACAAATAATAATTTTTGTGCTTCATATTATACAATATATCTACAATATTTAAAGACTTGTAAAAAGCAAATGGAAAAAAGAAAAAAGTCTTGAGACATGAAATGAAGTTTTACTAGTAAAAGTTTTGTTAAGAATACTTACGTTTGAGTAATGGGTTCATCCAGGATTTTTTGACCTGGTCCTTTAAATCCCGTAATGACAAGAATGACTATTCTTTTTTTGGCAACTAAATATGCAACTTCTATCATGGACACCGTTGAGCGAGTCTGATTGTCCAGTACATAAAACAACACTTGAGCATTCGTCTTCGCCTTGTGTTCTATTTCTATCAGCTCTGGCTCCCAATTTGATACTTGCTGTAAAATTCAAAATATTTTGATTATTAACTTGTATTAATAAAGAAATACATGAATCATTCTTCTTTCTTTCTTTTTCACAAACAATAAACAATACATAAAATAATATTAAAATAAGCTGTGCTCTTGATTGTCAATTCTAGATTGATGTAAAAAAACTAATTAGTTTCAAAATAAGTGTAGAAAATGGTTTTCTAATTATTTTCAATTTAAAACTTGTTACGAGAATTACGAATTACGGACTTGGTAAAAAAAAAGTAGTGAAGAACAGTAGTTTAATCAAAATAGAACCTTCTTTGGAGTTTGAAAATTTAACCTACGGCTCTTTTTAAACTTTAATCATAGAATGAAGTAAAATAAAGTAAAATATTCAAAGTTGCTCAATTTCTGTAGCTTATCCTGTCGGACATTGACATGCACTCTGCATATTGGAAAACGGAGGAGTGTATATTTTTTCCTGTCATCTTCATCTTCTGCTCAAGGGAAAATTTTACACTACATTCATATTCATAGCTTATGAATATTACAAATTATAAATATCCAAAATCCATAGCCATGTGTCTAAAGTCTAAATGGTAAAATGTAAGAAGTAAAACTACATCTTTTCTTCCATAAACACAGGTAAAAATAACTGATGATTCCATTTATATTCTATTTCTATCTGTATATTTTCCATTCATGCACTAATGCTAATGCTGCTACATTGGCAAAACTACAGAATATTGATAGATCTAAAGAGATTAGGTAGAAAGTATAATAACGAATATAATATGACACGAGACAAACGAGTGTGAATAATGTACACTTACAGGGTTGAAATAGGTAATTCCTAGTTTTTTTAGCTCTGGAATGGCAATGTCTCTTCTCCATGTTGTGGGATTACAGGAACCCCCCAGGAAAACTTCGTAAAATGGATTATTATCTACAAATAAACAAAATAATTGATCATTATTAGTATTATTATTTTTATAAGTGTGAAAACAGTCAATATTACATTTAAAATTCAAAATGAAAACTGACAATGTGACTGATTGAGAACAAGTTGTCAAGAGTCAAGTTGTCAGATGTAGGTGTTGAGTTGAGTGTTGAAAAGATGTTTAAATGAAGAATGGAGAATAATAAACGTGTGTGGGGTGTGGGATTCTTCTGTGTCCTCTCTCATTTATTTTATATAAGTATATTTTATAATGTAAAATGTAATAAGTCAAAAGTAGGAAAAAGGAAAAGACAAAAATCATATCATACATATCATACTTTTGGACTTGATAAATTCACTCGCAGTTGGAAGTTTGTTGCTGGCAAACTTGTTGTTGTTGTTGGCAATTTTGGCGGGGGCGGCCGAGTCGCTAGTGGCCGAAGAACAGTCTTCCGCATAGGCTCGCTTCATCTCCGAATAGTTGTCAAATATCAAGTAAGGATTGAGATCATCACCATCATTATTATTATTTATAGTATTTATACTATTATTATTATTATTGTTGATGTTGTTGTTGTTACTACTGGAAAAACAACTTTCTCGACATTTTCCTGCACAGCATAACATCTCGTAACCTGAAAGCAAAAAAAAGAAGATACAATTAATATACAATCATCAATAATCACTTGGACTTTATAATTAGACATTTCTAAACATTTTTTGTTCAAAAAATCATTCGTAGCTTTGCTTATATTTGTGAGCTTGGAACTTTAAACTGATAACTGACTTTTTACATTTTATAAGTAAATTACTGTTTTGTTTTTCCTCCCTTCAAAACGTCTACTCCTCTCATGAACTAGTAAAGATATTTGATATTGTTATTTTCTATGCAATGGTCATTCAACTAGACAAATCCTAAAACTAGAAAGTAAATAAACAGCACAGTAGTTTGTAAAAGTAGGCTTCATTTTCCCCATCTTTCTCGTTTTTCATTAGATGAACAACTCGTTAAAATATTTGAAACAGACTACAGGTATTTCCAAAAATATGCATAAACATTGAGGAAACTACAAACTACAGACGACAAAAGTCAAAAGTCAACACCCAAAAATCTCTCTATCATTGGGTTTGAAAAACATGTGTAAAAAGCTGCAACTGAACTGCATGTACAAAATACAAATACTTTCACCAGCACAAACAGTGAGAAAGTGAATTGCACTTGTGTCATTTTGTACTTATTTTGTGCAGCTACCAGTTTTACCAGTTACCAGCTGCATGCGAAATGCGAAATACTGTGAATACGGAACACGGAAGAGAGAAAAAGACACACATTTACTTTGTACATATTTTGTATTTTGTACTTTGAACAGATTACAGATTGCAGCCAGTTAAACTTTAACCATGATTTTTGCACAGTCTCATTAGGAAAACTATGTAAAATGTAAATGTGACAATAACCCAGAGGAGATGACAAGGAAACATGAACATCAGTAAAATGTAAAATCCTTGTAGTTGACATTTGTTGCGTTCTGAGTTCTGAGATCGACTACAAATAATATGAATGAAATGCTCTTGTTTCTTGTTTCATTCATACTTGATACTTGATACAAAACATGAAAAAAATTGATTCAAATAACATGCATCTTGTTTCTTGTGCTTCATTGAGAATCCACTGCGTTTTCTCTCGCACCTCGCACCTCGCACGTCATCAGGATTATAGTTTTCGTTTTTTAACATAAAAAGTTTTGATACAAGAATTTTGGCATCTCTTTGGAAAAATCCCGAGCCTACCCCACAATCAAATCCTAGATCTGATCCAAGTCCAAAATTAAAAGCAAAAGCAATTCGGGATTAGAATTGGAATCCGACATCCGATCGAAAATTGAAAATTGAGAGGTTGAGGCACAGAAACAGAAACGTAAAGTAAAGATCTAGTGAGAAACCATGGAGCTTGTGTCTTTTTTCTTGTTGCTTGTCTTTTCATAGATACATTTAATAGGTAGAAAAAATAGAAAACTGTTTGTCTATTCAGTATTCACTATTCACAGTTGAGAGAAAAAAATCTATCATTCATTCTCTACATGCATTTTGTCTTTTTGAAGGTCACTGATCGTGGATCGTGGATGTGTGAGTACATTGTGTATTTTTATTCTTATTTATTTATTCATATTCATTTACTCTCTCACTACGTCGAACGTTGAATGCTGAATGCTGAATGTCGAATGACACCGCACATACAACTACACATTCCCATTCACCAACATCCAACATTGACTATTGACTAACACTGAGAAAAACAAAACAAGGAATGAACTGAACTGGCGACAGAATTCTTGTGTGGATCTAGAATCTCGCATCCACTACATTACAAATTATACTTATACGCAATACTAAATAGATACATGTGCACACAGCACACACCTATATCCTATATCCTTAGATACTTTTGCTATAAGTTATAGATTATATTGGAGATTTTACATATACTGTATTCTGTAGTTACACGAAACATTATGAATTTATTATATGAAATAACTTGCACTCACGTGAAGCGAGGAGCAAAGTTTTCGGACGACTAAAAATATTATGTGAATGAACAAGAATGTCTTGTAAATGAGTCTCGAGTCTGAATATCTCAACTCTTTTTATTTTTATTTCTATGTGTACACAATACACAAAACAAAATGCACAACAATATTTAGCGCAAAATGTACAATCACAATTCCAATTCCAATGTTTGTGCGTCTTCTTTATTCCCTGTTCACTCTTTACTCTTTACTGACGATTGGACATTGAACATCATTCATCATTCGAATTCAAGTTGTAATAAAAATTTTGAAGATAAATATATTATTTAGACTAACCACTAGTCATTATCACATTGATGAAGAAAAAAACAAAACAATAGCAAAGTTTATCAGTGACTGAAACTGGAAACGGAATGAGATGAGAAAATAGGAACGAAATGAAGTTTCACAATTCACAATGCTCAAGACTCAAGATTCCATTCGCACACATAATGTGACTTTTCAACATGTGTAATGTGTAGCTTTTCTGTAAATCATAAAATTACATAATCATACATCTAGCACTAGACACTTTCTCTTTATCAGTGCAGAATTCCCGCAAATATCCCCATTCAATTTATTTTACGCTCAACACACAGAAAGGCGCAGAAATCAAACCAAATTAAAGTAGGCACTTTTAACATTAAATTAATAATTAATAATCTATTATGTATTTTACATACACATTTATTTCTTGTTTGTACGGTAGACGGGGAAGAGCAGGACAGAATTTAATGTGGAATTCACAACTCAAAACTCACTCACACATACAAAATACAAATGAAGATAGAAGATAAGCAATAGCGTTGAGCGTCGAGCACGGGTAATGGTTAATTATTACGTATTACTTTGAGGATCTTTTTCTTCTTTTCACTCCTTTTTGCCCGTGGTCGTTATCGTTGGCGTTATCATTAGCATTAGGATTTTCATTTTCATTTCATCTTGGTTCTTGGTCTAATTCCGAAATCCAAATTCCTAATTCCTAAGCAGTGATTCCATCATCCGTGTATATTTTTGTTCCTCCTGTGAAATAATGTGCTCTTTTAGGTGGAGACGAACAAGAACGAAAACCAGAGGAATGAAGAGAACTCTACAGAAATGTTTTAGGTAGAGACTCGAAACTAGAAACTAGAGATGTAAATAAACTTTAAAATTTATGCTCAATCCTCAATGCTCAATGCACACTGCACACTGCACAGAATCACAATTCACAATTCGCCAAGTATTACAAAATACAGAGTACAGATCCGCCAGCGACAGAAAAAGCACAAGGCACAAAACACAAGATATTACACTAGACACTAGACGACCCGACTCAAAGTTCCAAACTCCAAACTCCAAGTCAACTTGACTTGACTTGACTAAATTCAACTTGAACTAAACTCACCGAACTGTTAGCTAAGACTGAGAGTGTGAGGCTGAGAACAGAATTGAGGATTGAGATTGCAGGAAGATCTCAACTAGTTTTTTCAAACACACACACACACACAAACACATTCACATACGATATATATAAGACATACTCGATACTCGTAGTACACACACTACACACATAAATATATATAAACAACCCACGCTAAAAATATGAACTGACGATCTCATCCTTGATCATCACAACAGGCAACAGGCAATAGGCCTGCCTATTCTCTCTCTCTCTCTCTCTCTCTCTCTCTCTATTTTGCTCTTTCTTTCTTTCTTTCTTAGTCTTTGCTTGCACTCCTTACATTTTTTTTACCTATTCATCCTGTCTCATACACAAAATACATAATACATAACAGATATGTAATTCATATAACAACTAACAACTAACAACAACGATCAACTATGAATGTACAATGCTCAATGTTCTATGTATCCCTACAGTATTTCGTATTTAGTATTTACGTACGGATTACAGATTAGACATGAGACATTCTGCCTCGCTTTTTTCTCCTTCTTTTATACATGTAACATGTAATATGTATGTAGATTGAAGATGTAGATTTCACAGTCCCACACAATACACAATACACAGCTTTCAATATTCAAAAATACGAAATACAAAATACATAATAATAACTCTTGCAGACATCATCTCAGTGCATTTTACACGTAATTGTATTCTCAATTCTCACCACTCCTTACATCTTATATCATTTCTAAATTACTTATACTTTATACTGTGCACAGTGCACATACTAAAGATTCAAATAAATCCTCCTGCATTCATTCAAAAGTTTAAACTCTAAACTCTAAACTCATGAAATTGTACAAAATACAAAAGATTCCATCATTTTATTCCACCCAGTTTTCCTCCATTAAAATAAATAGTATATACACTTTACACTTTACATGCCAGAAAATCCCCCTGTTTCATCTTCTCTTTTGCCTTTTCAACTTCCTGAAAACTTCTAGCTTCTAGTGCACACGTAAATACATTAAACATAAAATACATGATAGATACAGAAACCATAAATATATGCATAGTAATATAGTTCATTCATTTGTGTCCCTCTTTTCTATTTTCTCTTTGCTCGTCTCTTGTCACTTGTCGGCTTCTGTGTACACATTTGATCCGACAGCCGCTATATCCGACCTTTTTTTCTTTTTTACAAACCGACAATATAATAAATGGCGCTTTGGATCAAAAAAAATTAGACCTCAGATTTCGATGAAACCTACACCATTCGAAAGAGCGCATCAAACTTAGTCAGGATCATGCTTAACTTACCGAGGATCCGGGCATTGTGCGTGTCAGGGCACCAAAAACCGCGGAGCCGAAGCTCAGCGGGTTTTGATCCAATTTTTCGGACCTTGAATATTCTGGCAATGGTTTTTGGCTATTTTCTAAGCCCCGATTTTGAGTTTTAGCCGAAAAAAAATTTGCCGCACCGCGGCAGGTTTCGTTTGTAATGTTGCTGTTCCTACCAACGTTATGATGAAAGCTATAATAATTAAATTGTGTACCGCCGAATCAAAATAGCAAACGCACCGCGGGTCAAGGAGCACGGAGTGCGAACTTGTTCTTCTTATGTTTAAGTCTAGTGAGGATTAAGTATGCGATTTGCATTCGCAAAATGGGGCGACGAGATATAAAAAATAAATGTAAATATATAAATACGAATTGCACATGTCTCTTTAATAAAATACGGAATATGGATATTTACAGCTCAGAGTTTAGTTAAAAATTAAAAGTTGATGCTGGATGCTGTCATGAACTAAATATCAAATACCTATTATTAAAATAATGTAAAAAAATACATGCTTTTTACTTTTCCCTTGACACTTTGACTCAATACTCCATCCTCAAGTTTAGGCCCATTAGACATGAGACACAAGACACAAGCAATTACAGTCAGAGTCAGTAATATCTACAATCTACAATCTACATTCATCATACGTCACTCATCGGCTAATAAAAATATGAATAGAAATCGAATTCGAATGTTTACATTTTATATAGGCCTCTTTTTACATAGCTATATCACACATATGTAAAAAGACTTCTGCTCTTCTGCCTTCTCTATGTACAGTATACAGAGTACAGTTTAAAGCATAGCAGTAGTAATCATATTCATGTCAATAATAATAATTATAATTATAGTTCAACTCTTACTCTCTGAACTGAGCTGGACGGATTCAAAATTCAGACTCATGGAAGTGAAAGAGAGACCGCCACATTTTACTCTGTACTCTGTACTCACATCCGGCAACTTGAATACTCAATACTCAATACTGAGTATTGAGTGCTAATAATAATAATATTTATGATTGATAACAGCAGCCAATACAAAATACAAAATATTTCCAATGTACAATGCACAATATATCTACAATCTACAATCTACAAGTTACAAGTAACAGTTTACTTTTTCCTCTTTTGATTTTTGGTTTGGCTCCCTCGTTATGAACTGCATGTGAATTGCATTTTAATTTCCAAGTTCAAATGTACGTCCCCCATTCACCATTCACCATTCGCAATCCTCTCTCTGTAACTACTAACTAACCAACAAACTAATAGTTTACTAAATAGACTAAATATTATTCAGAATTCAAAATTCAAAACTTATAATTCAAGATTCAAGAGTAGAGTATAAAATGAGGATGAAACTGAATAATATTTCAATTTTCAATCAAGTGTATTCTATAATAATATTTAATATTATATCTATGCATTTTACCTTTAGTTATTTATTATTTATCATACTGACCACAATTTTGTTACAGTTCTAAAGTGAAGAGTATTTGTATCATAAAAAGATACCTTTCGATTTTAGATTTTAGCAAAATTCAATATTCAATTTATGGATGAATTTCATTGAATATAAAATTCAAATACATTCTTCTCACGTTTTCCTTCATCACATGAGTTGAGTGGGGAGTAGAGCGGCGTTTCTTTGGTTTGGCTTAGTTTGGTCAGACTATAATCTATAATATGAATATATTAAAAGTATAAATATTCAATGTTATATAGGGATTGGGGATAAAGTATTGAAGATTGAAGATATAACGACAGAATGTAGCAGCACAAGCCAAGTCACAAGTCAACTCATGAATGAAAAACGTGGACAAGGGAGAATGAATGAAAACACAAACATGACATAACGTAACAAGTACAAACTTTGTGAAAAATAGTACAAGAGTGACAACTAAAGTTAAAAGTAGGAACAGAAAGAAGAAAGAACAGCAGCAGCATAAATGCATATTGTGTTTATTTACTCATTGAGAATTGAAACTCTTTTGTACTTCGTATCTTGTTCCATGTTCATTTCCTACATCATCATCATTATTATCATCATTATTATTATTATGAGTAAAGTACAACAGTACAAAAGTTAATATGAATGAATGATGATCTCTGTGAACGGTGAATGGTGAATGAGTTTTTTCAGCAATCCTCTTATTATTTAATCTACAATCCACAGTTGTTGTTGTGTGTAGTAGTAAGTAGTAATGAAAATGACAGTGTACTGTGTACATCGTACATATTGACGGATTAACATTACTACCAACTACCAACTTTTACTAACTCACAAACTCCTGTTACTTGTTACTACTTACTACTATTACAACAAGGAGGATATATGGACGATAAAGGATAAACGACAGACGACAAGGTTAAACGATACACTTGAATACTTGAACGTCCAATATCCAATACATGCTTTGACTTGTATCTTGTATTTTAATTTTTAATCTAATACAACATACAACACATAGCAAATAGTGAATAGCAATTGACCTAGACATTTCTTAATAAGCCCAAATAGAATATGTACATAGATGAACATATCTGTATAGTATACAATTATTCTAATAACTAATAACAACCAACAACTTTACAGACTACAGACTACAGACACAACTACTAACCACAAAATACTTTTACGACAGTTAAATATCAAATATGCACACTCCTATTAAAATAATATGTGGATTGTAGATTGTAGATGTAGACGACATAATAAATGTGTAGATGTAAACATTCAACATTGAACTTTTAACACTGAACTTGGACGGTCATTTTTAGTTCTTGATTCAATATTAAATATTAAATATGTAGACATAGAAGATAGACATTACACTAGTCTATTTTTATGAGTAATTAAAGCTGGAATAAACATGACGTATCTCACATCTCACATCTCAGAACCCACTGTAAAAGTTGTTATATTTATCGTACAGAACTTGTTTTAATTGTAAATGCATAGTATATAATAACTAGTTGTAATTGAGGAAGCTCCAGAAAATAAATGAATTAAATTAAGAATCTTTCTCTCCACAAACTACAACTTGGGACTTGAGATTTGAGATTAAAAAGAACTATCCAGAGACAACAGCTGATTTAAAATGTCAATGCACAATTCTCAATGAATCTCCTTTTTGAATAACCATTTAATTTTTTTAGTAATGTCAACCACAAGTTGCAAATTTGAACATTTATGAAAAGAATACGGTGGACAAAAGACGTACTTAGATACAAACTACTTGACAATTATCAGAGCGGGAGGGCAATTTTCTTCACGAGTTTCCGTCTTTGTAGGATTAATTTGCTTGTTCAATTTTGTTTAGCTCGATTCTCAATTCACTTGGAAAGTTTTTGAACGCAGTCAGAATTCAGAGTGTATTCATTTCATATTTAATCTTCAAAGATGAGCTCTTTCCTTGTTTTGCTATTTTTTGCATCTTCCCAGAAGGAATCATTACAATTTTCAGTCCATCTTTGACTATTTTCCAGGTTTGAAATTTGAGTCTCTTTTGAAATTTCAAAGAAGAATTGAGCCCAAATGACAAATGACCATGGATTCATTTATTTTTAGTGAAATTAATGCAATTATTTTAATCACCCTGTTTATATTCTGACTTGGAACTGCAGTATTTGCAGTTTACAGTTTTTGCTTGTAAAGTAAAACTAGAAAAGAGAAAAGTGAATCCTGGGAATAAATCAAAATAATGGAGCAGTTTAATTTTTGTACTTTCTAGTGAAAAGCTGATGCACAATTTGAAAATTAGATGGAAAATTGTCATATTTACAGGTTTCAGGCTCAGTTTTGAACAGATTTTATCCTCGTTGGAAAAAAAAGAGATTCAGGTTCCAGAGATTATCATTGAAATTGAATTGAGTAAATTTAGTTAGACTCAAAATTCAAACTCAGTCTCAAGCTGGACTTTGCATAGTGAACACAAAACACAAAAAATAATCCAACCTTTCCTCGGGTTTTAAGACAAAAAAACAACAAAACTTTTTACATATTTTCTCCACTTTACAAAGTCGCATTAATCAAAAATAAAAAATCAACTTTGTTTTATTAGGCCGAGGGGAATTTTCAGTAGATTTGAGATTTGAAATGACGTGGGTTATACCTGTAGCAATTGTTGTGGTTTGGTTGGTTTTCTTTTTTTTCTGCATGTGCTGTCAACTCAACTTTATGTTTCTCAATTTCCGACGACCTCGTGAAATGCAAGTGAATGGGGGTCGTTTCTCTTGTCTTCGACCTGCAACTGAAAGTCCTGAACCCCGCGGAATCCAACTCCAACTGTTCGACGTTGATCAAACAACATACCAAATTTTACACGGAGATATCGTGAGTCAGTTTATATTCAAATTCACATTCAAACTGTGTAAAAGTAGAACGACTTTGGAAATTTTATTTCAGTTTTCCATTTTCCATTTTCAGTTTAAATAATCTTAATTATTAATGGAGTTTTAAAACTTGCGTTTGGTTCTTTGTTTTTAGGAAACAAAATTGGATGAAGACACACCAACGGAGAAAATGTCCGCGAAAAAGAAGAAAAAAGAAAAATCATCGCCCGATGCAATTTTCCTGGTTTGATTCTGAATCCCAAATCCTCAACCAAGAATCCAGCAGACTTTAAAGATTAATGTTGTGAAAGTTGATACGATCATTTGTAAGTTTACTAAATATTTTAAAGCTTTGAAGCCAAAAATGTAAATGTTGTACTGAGGACTGACTATGAAAACTGGCATTAAAAATAGTATTTTTTTTGTGTTTTTTGTTTTTGTGAACCTGTAAAAACTACACGTCTTTGAGATTTTAGCTTTCATTT
>JABASP010002619.1:0-18842 GCA_019776565.1 Sminthurinus signatus | reverse complement strand
TCAAGTGTCCCTGTCCTTATATTTTCATTTTTGTGTCACCGGCCGCATGGCCGTGGTCTGTGCATATGTACACTCGTGTATACTCCTTGTGTACATTTGTGCAGACTGGCCGTGTAGCTCATGGTGCTCAGCGGTGAAAATTGTTTCTGTGAATGTGAGGTGCTGGTCTGGGTCGGTGAGATGTGTCAAATATTATTTGACATGTCAACATTGGCCAAAGTTCCACCACTTCCATTCGTTTTTCTCTTTTGATTTCATGGCTTATATGCTGCTGCTGTTGTGTGTATGTTAATACATATGGACGACATGCAGCGACATCTGAGCCCTTCCTATTACCTTTGAATTCTTTTGCTGGCCTCTCTACTGACTAATTTGAATAATATGCTGACATAATTATTTAGGGTAGCTCTTGCTAGTATATTTTTTTATGGTAGTAATTATTTGCATTGGAATGTAGTTAGGTTTAGTTATTTAGTTCTTTGCATGTTTTTACTCAAAGAGCCAATCTGTCAGCTTCACTGGCTGCGGATTGTCTCTATTTGAGTACTATTAAGGTTTGTACATGGGGCTACGCAATGGATCTCTTTTGGTCTGCGCGCCTCCAGAGCTTCAATTATTCATATTGCTGTTCTGGACCCCGAATATACAATACAATACTAATGTTACATAATGGTGTAATTATTATTAAAACTCAATAATTACCATGTAAAATGTACAGTGTGCAGTGATGTCATGAGACATGAGACCAAGATTAAACATCAAACGAATAAAGCTTCATTCTCGAGTAGATTTTAAATTGCAATGCATCTAGTATCTAGAATTTAGAGTTTGTATAGTTTGACCATAAAAATATTATTATAGTATTTATAATCATGGATCAGGGGTTTTGGAAAGCTGTTGTCTGTTGGCTCTTTTCTGTTGGGCTGAAGGAGGAAAGTGTTCATGTTTACATTTCAGTGTTGTGTGTTGTGATGGGTGAGTGTGTGTGAGGGTGTGAGTGTTTCTAATTGAAATGAGCATGTAAAATTTTATTTCCGTTTTTCCCATCGCATTCCAAACCGATAGACACTGGACGGAACGTGTTTTAGTCTGTTTTTTCTCTTTATTCCGTATGGTGAATGTATTGTAAAGGGTAAAGGATTATGCATGGATATGATATTGTTATTTTATTTTCATTTTCATGCTCAAGTTTTCAAAGCCTCTCTCATTTTTTCTCAAGCTCTCTCTCTTTCTCTACCTTTGTCGTTCCTTCTTAAGAGAAGTTGATTTTTGAAAAGTCCTTATTATTTTGATTATTTTTGTGTTGTTTTGTGAAGTGTCCGGGTGGAAAGTGTACAACTGTCTGTTGAATGTTGAATATTAAAACTTGTCCGGTTCCAGGTTCCAGTTGATACAAACTATTTTGAGAAAATCACGAAATCTTATGAAAGCCTCCCAAAATGCAACACACACTGAAAATATGGTTTTGTTTTCAAATTTTATTGATTTCCTCTTCTTTCTTTTTTCTGTTCCCGACAAAAGGTGGTTGATAATAAATAATAATTATTGTTTATTGTGCATAACAAATTTGTGTTTTGTATTTTGTTAATTGATAATTTATACACACTGATTTTCAAAGATTCCATGATTTTATTTAAGTACTATGAATACTTATATTATGGATTACTTATACCAGATCTGATCTGATCAAGTCTGAAAGAGCGTAAAAGTGGTAAGTGTTTTGTAAATTAATTGCAAGGTGAGTTAGACATGATCTTTAGCGATAAATATCTTGTAATATCGTACGTATGCCTGCCTGTTGTTGTGGTGGTTGTGCATTGTGCATGTATTTGTATTTGTATTCGTATTCATATTGATGGTAGTTGATGGTTGATGTGGGATCGGCGAAAAGGTAAGAGGATCACATAAAGATAAAATTAACGACTGAGGAGGTTGGAATTCTCAAAGGAGTGAAAGATAGTCAATGATGATCATGAGGATTGTAATGATGAGAATTTAAGATTTAAGATTCAAGATTCAAGATGGATGTAGATTATACATTATATTGACCAGGTGATGGGACATTTAGCATTTAGTGTTCAGTATTTAGCACTCGTCAGGAGTCAGTAGTTAATATATTGTACAGAGCACAGAGTATAATGATCATCATGAGTGGGATTCTCCATGGGAAATGTGAGTAGTGAGTGGTGAATGAAGAATGAATGGTAGTGGTAGATGTGAATTAGATATTTCCTTATACGTTTTCCGTGTACTCATCAATTTTCAATAAACAAATATCCGTAATTCCTAAATATTCCGGCTTGAACAAACACGAGTTAATAAATGCTAAATAATCCCTCATTTTACGACAAAACGTCAATAGTCAATTGAACATAAAGTGAAAACACTAGTTTTCTCAGAATATTATTATTGTTCTAATCTTTGGTAATGAATCGACTTCAAATTGCTGTACATTTTACATACTAAGTAAACTCTACAGTTTACAGAGTTTTAAGATTCTTTTCATTTTACGATGTTACAAGTTTGAGGTGTGGCCATTTTTCCTTGACTGTCCAAATATCAAATATCTGCTATCATCCGTCGTCTTTCTTCTTTCGTCGTTCATCTTGGAGTAAGATTCCGAGGAAACTCGGAAGACTTGGATTGGAATTACTGCAAAGTTCATTATATTATTATATTCCTTTAGCCAGCTTTTTATCCATATAGATATTCGTATGTGTAGAAAAATCTGTGATACACGATCTATTACACATTTCTACTTTGTACATAAGTATTAGAAAAAACAAGTACAAGTTGACTTGACTTCCTTTTCTCCTTTACTCTTTCACACTGGAATTTTTTGATGATGGATTCCTTTCCAAAGATTCACAAACTTTTTATCATTTCCCGTCTCCACTATTTATATGAAAAGTGTACAGTGTACATTGATATTTGTTATGAAATATTTTGTTTTGAAACATAGATGCATGAAAATGCTTCACGGTCACATAGTTGGAATTTTTCATAGTAAATTTCTGGAGAATTTGAGACACAAGACACAACATGTGCATCTGAATTTGTATCTGTATCTGCATTCTGCATACCACTTTGAATACGAATATGAATTTGAAATTGAAATTGAATTTTAAATCATAAACATTCTGAGTAGAACCAAAATCGAAATGGAAATCAAAATTCAGATGACGAGGATGACGTCAAGTTCATCGCGTAGTTACTTAGATATTAGATATGAGAGTCCAGATAGCTGATAGTTTGGATTTGATCTTTCATCTTGTATCCTCATCTTGTATCTTCCATCCTCATCCTTATACAGAATACAGTTTAGTCATTTGCTAATACTACTACCTACTTCTTGTACTTGTTCTTGTTCTTATTCATCGACTTCTCGACTACTTCCACAACTTGTACTACTCATCAGTACTCGGACAAGTTGTGGTTCAACTATTCAACTCACCGAGCTTACGTACAAGATTTCTATCTTGAGCTTGGAGTTTGAAGCTCTCTCACAACGACAGAGTAAAAGAGAGAAAGAGAGAGAGAGGAAAAGACGGGTACGTGTGTGAAATGAAATGTTACCGTACAACTTTAACAAACGAATTTCATATTACATTCTAAATACTACATACGTTCACGTCCAAACTCCAACGTCCAAGTATTGAAAGTTGACTATTAGCTCTACTTTTTTTTCATAATAACCATCTTCTTGGTGCACCGGTATTACTTATTACTCATCCACTGCCTACTGTCTTCAGTCTACATGTTGAACGTTGAAATAGGTGTTATAATTTGAACTAAATGAAATGAGAATGATACTGTATAAATGTAAACTAATTGTATACGGGAGCAAAGGTATACTCATAAAAAAGAGAGTATATTATTTGTTACATGTTTTATACTTTATATTTATATTATGCTCTACAGTTTTCTATACAAGTATTATACAGTGGATTTTTTTGAAGAGGGAAGGAGTCAAGATGGTCAAATGGAAGTGTTGAATACATGTACACTGTACTCTGTACACAGTCTAGATTCTATATTGTGTAATTGTGCATGTATATAAAGAAGCTCATGCTCATTTCCAAATGGAAAAATGAAGTGACTATTAAAATGAGAATGTTTTCCATCCGTCCATCCAAACATCCATCTGCATTTTGCATATTGGTTATTAGACCATGGATTCAAAATACAAAATACAAAATACGGATATTATCAAGTATCAACTGCATGTGTAATGTATAATGTATACCTCTGCTTTCTGCTTTTATAGAGTACTCAGCTGTACTATTAACTATTAATGTGCATATTGTGTATGGGTGGATGCATAATGACAATGGTTTACGTTTGAGTATCTTCAATACTTCAATATACAGCTACAGTCTAGAGTCTAAATAGTACAGAGAAAAGTGTACGGAGTACAGTAGGGTGTCAGAAATCTAGCAACTCTTTTTATCCAACCGACATTCATGCTCTTTTTAGTTGCATCTCCTCTTCATTTTCCTCTTGGTCTTTTACTCCTTCCTCTCCTTCTTAATTCTGTAATATACTCCCTGTCGTGTCCGGCATTCAATGCGTTTACTCAGTCGTCTCCTTCAGAACTATCTCACTCTCTCCTCTCTCTTCCTCTGATTCTGATTCTGATTCTTTTTCTCTCAGTGTGTAATAGTTTGTGTGTGTGTTGTTGAATGAGGGGAAAAAAACTATTCAGAATATCATTGACTCACTGTAATTAAGATGCTATGTGCATAAAGAACAAGCTATTAATCTATTCTCTCCGTCCCCCTTTTTACTATTTACTACCTCCAACTTTCCACCATCAACCATCAGCCATCAACTACCAAACAACACAATAACACCAAGAACCAAAAGTCAAAGTGTAACTTGAAATCATTAGGCAGTTATTAAACTTGATAGATTTCACAAACTTTGTTTTTTTTCTCTCTCTCACTCTTTCTCTTTCATCTGAGTTTTGAGTTGTGAATTCTGATTCGAAAAATCAACAATAAAAGTATAATTTCAAATTTCAAGTGATCCCTTAAAAGTTCATGATGATATTTATACAATTTGACATTTCCTTTCAATTTTCTAGTTGTTTGAGATTCAAAGTGTATGCACCTGAAATGGAATTGATGGTGTACAAATCTATGTACAACATAGAAAAGATGTGAAGAGGTTGTTGAATTTTATGCTACACAAAAATTTGGTTTCTATGATTCTTCTCTTTTCTTCCGATGCCATAAATACTTGAGCATTGAGCATTGAGGATTGGGAATGAGTGAGTAAAGTTAGTCAGCATGCATAAAGTATGGAGAATGGAGAATATGGAGTTTTTAAAGACTTGTATTACGTTTTGTATTGAGTTTTAGGTACACACACAAAATAGAAATGCGTTGGAGAACATTTTTTGTGGTTTCCCCGCCGAGCCTGCACAATTTTAAGTGCAAATTTTATTGGGATGGTATAAATTGAGATTGTGTACAACATACAGCGAGCACTCGTTTGGAGCTTGAAGCTTGGATAGTATGGCAGGGTATGAAGCATGAAGTACAGTATGTAGGCAGAAATGTAGAGCTGGAAAAGTTATTGCTTTATGCAAATTACCTGGGGAATGTGAACAGGAATGGAAAGAATGGAATATGAAATTAAATGATTCATCCGCTGCAGACTGTACGCTGTACATTGTACATCTTGTACTTGTGTATTATGTATTGTGTATTGTGTAGTTGTCAGGAGGAAAAAGAAGAAGATAAGAAAGATGATCCAAACTCCAAACCAATACTCGGCTGAGATTGGAATTGGATTATCATTTATCATTAGTAAATGCTTCATAGTTTTTAGCAGTCTTTGTTTATCAGGAATCAAGAGACAAGAGTTTAGAATGTGTATAAACTGTAAACTACACATTTTTTATTTTTTATTGTTTGTTTTTATTATAATATGTACTTTGATCTTGATTTTCAAAAGGATTTGGAAATTTTGTATAAATAATTTTACCTTTGTTTCCTCTTTTGTCTTTGGATTTTGGATGCGTCATAAATCGTAAAGTTAGCTTTTGAAGTCCATTTTTAGCAGTTCAGAGCTTTCTATTAATAAAATCTATTTTTAAAACACATGTGTGTGTGTTTGTGTGTGTGTGCATCAACCTCCTTTTTTTTTCATTATATTTTTTCATTTTTGTCGGAGCCGTCAACAAGTAGGTACGAATTACAAACTACGAATTGAGAATAGAGAATTGAGAAGGTTGGAATGAGAAACCAGAATCGGGTTTCAGGTTGGCTTGTTTTGTTTTGCAACGCTCTTGAGGGGGTCTCTACGTATTTTAATGACATGCATGAAGAAACACGTTGCATTAAATAGAATCATCATTATTCCAATGCATTTCAAATCATTTTTTGATTTTTCAGTCTCAAGTCTCTAAAGTCTAAAGTCTAAAAGAAATCACAAGAGCCAAAGACTGAGACCAATGTCAATATTCTTTCCAACTTTTTAAAGGTCAGTTCTCTAACCTTTAACAACTTGGCGATCGCCAAGTTATTAAAACGTGCAGAATATAGAAACCATGATGAAATTATAATTCTGAATTCTGTCGCCTTCTATGAAATTCGCCTAAAATTTAGTTTTAGTTTCACATGATGCCAAAAAAGAATAATCCATTTAATGGAATAAAACAGCCACAGCCAAACGTAGCTTCATTGATGAGTTCCTTATAAAATGGAGCTGGATAAATGTAATCTTGCTAATTGCTTAAAGAGAAAAGGGCAAAAGCATAATATAAAAATATAATATTTCATGTCTCAAGAATTAGTACAAATTATATAATATCTTTCACAGTTTTGAAAGAACGGTGTTGAGTAAAAGAGAGATGAACGAATTTTTAACCATCACAATTGAACACCGAGCGACATCTGTGTGAGACTCGGCGTTCTACAACGAGCTTACAAAAACTATTAATGTAACCAACTGGTGAGAGGGTATGCTGGCAAGGAAAGTTGAATGTTGTAAAGTTTGTGCAATGTAAAAAATGCATTTGCTTTCTCCCCTAGAGGAAAACCAAAAGGTGGAATTTGTATGAGCAATTAGAATTTTAATTTCTAAATTTTATGAGACGGCTTCTAAGCTTTTTGATTCAAAAAAATTGCAGAGCATTTACTATTTACTTATTTATTCCAAAGAAATATTATACATTATTTTTTACTCCAATGAAGTTGAATCCTTTTCCTGTATTTTTCTACAATCTTTAAACCATGAAGCAGAAAAGTTTTTAATCCATCTATTTTTTCCTGAATCTTTACCTTCAAGATTTCAAATAAAAAGGATAGGATTGAAAAAATCATGCCCAAAATCAATGAGCCAAAACAGACTACAAAATTGCTCAGTCCGAATGGTTTCAGATTTGCAAATCCCAAGGTTTCTCTCGTTATTTTGTCCAGTGGCTGATACAGAGATCCTTGGATATCTTTTTGACTCATCATCCATTCTCTTCCTTGTCCTTTGCGGTAGTTGAGTGCTTCTTTCCTCCAAGTCTCCAAAAGACCTGTATAATATTATGAATAATAATTATTGACAATTCTGTCATCCAGCTTCTTCTCTGCAAAGTGCTTGTCAATAACATTGTCATTAAATTAATGTACCAGTATCTCGAATCCATCCAAGGATACCATTTAACCCAGAATAATACTTGGAATCCCTCTGCAAAACCCCGTTGACTCCCAAACTCACTGCTGCATCTGAGATCCTCAGCGGATTATAATTTGGACGCAGGGTTAAATTCTGTGAGACGATGGAATCTACATTATACTCCCAGGAAATGCAAGCTTTTTTCCTCTCCAGAGCAGCCGAAATAACACAACCCGAGTAATTCTGACTGTAGACCAGTCGCTCTTGAATCTTCATAAAGATTGGATGTTTGGTCTGTTGAAAAAACAAATTCACACTACTCCCAGGATAACTCGTGATGGTTAGGGTGAAATCTCTTCTTTTTGACAAGTCTGAAAAGGTCCTTGGCACTTTCTCCGGCTCCGGGAAGCTGAGAAATGAAATGAGGTTGCTGTTGTAGCCCACACCGAGAATAATGGCGTAGAAAAGAAAACAGCCGTAAAGATAACGGACTTTTCTGGGAATTTGGCGCGACTCTTGAAGAAGGGCAGAAAATGGCAGAACCACAGAATAAAATATCGCTTCACTTTTTTCCATCTTTTGTTCATGTTCATTTTCTCTATGGGAATTTTCTATGGCTATTTTTGTAAAGAATTCGGTTACGGAAAAGGAACCAGAAGATGGCAGCGTCATCTGGAGGTAGAAAATTGGAACAGAGAGGATGAAGGAAATCCCAATGAGGAGCCAAACAAAGGGCTGGAATGGGTAAAAAATTGCTTGCCAATTTATCAAAATTTGAGGAGGGGCCTGAAACAAAATACTTTTTTTTAGTAAAGGGCAGTTTTTGCATTGACATTAAATAGTTATTTCAAAAAATTAATACCGTATAAAAAGCCACGTCAACAATAGCAAGATAAGTTGTAAAGTCCAAGTACGGAAATCGGTCGTAGGTGGCGCCCATTGGGAAGAGGAGGTCAAGACGACCCTCAATCAAGTCTTTCACATAGCCTGTCCACGTTCCGTTGGGATTTTGTTTTATTCTTCCAAGTCTGAAAACGGTGGGGATCAAAATTAAGTTTTTTTTACTATTTCTACTGAAAACGGGTAAAATTTCAGGTAAAGAAAGAAAGCCTCACCCAAATTCTTCAACGGTTGTGAGATTGAAATGATGTTTGATGGTAAGCAGCGCATTATAGAAATAGCCCAAAATCGGCTCTCTCTTTTCATTGAATATTACATACGGCTCCAGTGCAAAAAGCGCCACCTTAATTTTAGCTCCACACAAGTTACAAAACGGAAAGGGAAATTTCGGCACTTGAACAGAATTCTGTGTCATTTTTACCAATTGAAATTTTCTTTGAGAGTTGATTTCACTTAAAATTTTGAGGTCACTTTTACTATTAATTCCAAGTAAAATCCCCGTTTTATATTTCAGTCTGGAAATTGCCGAATGTTCCTGAAAATACCTTTCAATTTGGTCGGAATTCTGATAATCAGTATCAGTAATGATGATGAAAATAAAGTGTGTGGACTCAGATCGCCGACTTCCGCTGTGTTCTCTTACAGTGCCAATAAAATTTGAAGCCAACTGGTTTTTGGGTTTGAGTTGAGTAGAATTTTCTAGGAAAACAAGGGCTGTGCTGCATTGAAAAGAAAGTCGACGAATGTCCAGAAAATTTTTATTTTGGTTCAAGTTGTATTCGTTGTGGAGTTGTTTAATTTCCTCTTTGTAAGATGAGCTTTTATTTAAAATTTCACTTTTAAAAATCATTTGAGTGAAGGCAAACGAAAACTCAGAATCATATTCTTTAGATAATTCATACGAATACGAGTTCAAGAGAAGAAACGGGCGCTGCATAATTTTCTCATAGTTTTCTTGTAGATCTTGATTGACTCCAGTGATTTTGATATCACACAAATTTCCAGTCTTAGGGTTTTCCGGGGCGAGTTGGGTCAGGAACTTAACAAGGATTTTATCCAGCAAATAGGAATTTGTATGCTGCTTAAAATTATGTTGTAAAAAAATGGTTGGTGAGTTTTCTTGATCTGAACTACAGAAAAATGACATGAGGGTTAAAATCACAACTAAATTCATCTTTCCAGATTCCGATTGTCACCCTTCTCAAACTCCACACAAAATTCAAGTATCAATTTTACTCCGGCATTCTTTTGCCTCTTGCTCTTTGAACATGAAAGGTGAATGCGATGAAAAAGCCAAAAGTCAAATGTGGGCTGTTGCTGAAATAATGGCAGATTATTAACGTCAAAGTCGTCTTGTGCAACGGATGAGAATATACAAATAAATGCGGATAAGAATATTGATGATTGATCTGCTTGACGTTTTGTCTGTGTTGGTTCTTTTTTCTGTCAATTTCTGCCATAATTATCCAATTTCCTTTTCTCACATCAATTTTATGTGTCCACTTGATTTTACATTGTACATTGCACACGTTGTATATTGCATGCAGAACAGAACAAAGAAACTCCCTCAAAAGTTCATACAAATCTACAATCGAGCTTAAAGTAATCCTGTGCTTTTTGAATGGTAATCATGGTGGTTAATAATTAATAAAACTATCAAGCTTTGCATCATGATTTGATGCTCATTGAGGTTGATTTGACTCGTGTAGTTAATTGATTAACGAGAGAGTGCATAAGCAACGATGATATTTTATGCCTTAACTTGCCAAGAATCATTTCAACTTACAGTAACATTTGAAAGAACAGTAATGTGTGGATTCTGAATAAGGAGAGAAATTAACGAGAGAAAACTAAACATGAATGCATTTAGCCATAACAATTGAGAGCACAGTGAGACATCTGTGTGAGACGCGGCGTTCTAAAGCTACCTTAGAAAAACTAGTAATGTAACCATTTGATGAGAGGGTATGCTGACAAAAAAATCTGTTTCTTGTTTCCAAGGTTGTTTTCTCCTGTACTAACCGTTGAAAAATATTGGTGATTTTGTGTTGGCTTTAAAATAAACGTAAATTTACGGCTCATTTAAAGAAAGTTTCACATCTTAATTCTACTTCAATATTTTACATTTTACATTACAACTTGCAATATGAAAATCATCATTTTGGATTTCAATTTAAAAGCTCCAAAATCCTTGTTCTAAATCGATTCAATGAAGCTTGAACAAAGAAAAGTTAATATAAAGACCTGTTCACTGTTCACTGTACACATGTACGAAAATGAGTACGATTCAAAAACTAACGTTTGTTTTTGTTTTTTAAATGTAAAAGATGACCATATTTTTACTTTCCGACCTCCAATCTCCAGTTATTCAATATTCAATGTAAATGTTTTTATTTAATTTCTAGTACATTTTTTAAAGTAGCAGTTTTATTAAACCAAATCACCAATTACCAATGCTATTATGCATGTGTACAGTTTTTTTCAAAAAATAAAAACATTCCAATTTTCTCCAGCAAATCACATGGCAGTATCCATTTCTTTTGCATTTGTGCTGCTGTGTAAACAAAAAAAACGTGAGTTTCGTATCCTCACATTTTTTTTTGTATCAATGTTTGTCTTCTTTTTCCAAAAAGTAAAAACAAACCAAAAAAAATAAGTTTCTCAATTACTGTAACTGTTGTTTCTTGCTAACGAATTTAGATTTCAAATAAATAAATCTAGAAGGTTTAACCATTATTCCAATTTTTTCTAAAAGTATCAAAATTCAAAATCAATGTAACTTAAATAAAATGCTACAAACAAAGGGAAATTGTTCTCAATATACCTTATTTATCTTCGAACTGGACCCATTGAAGAAAAGAGAGTAAACCTAACCTAATGACTAATGACCAAAGCAATTTACCATTCACCAAAATATTAATATTAACAAACAAGCGACAAGCTCAAGTCCCAAAATACAATAGCATTGAAAATTGGAAATTGGAAAACTATGTAAATAAGCTTGGAAATTTGTTTCTTCTTCCTCCGAGCCGCACAATGGCAAAATGGCAAAACTATGTAAATAAACTTGTAAATTGATGTAGAGAAATAACTAAAAGTGCACATTTACTTAAATCAATATAGACGTCATTCTTTACTACTGTCGGCTATAGCGTATTGTGTAGAAATTCAATATGACTGATGATGAGTATTTGAATCCACCTTTTATCTTTTCATTGTCACTTCTTTCTTTATCACAATAATAAAATTATAATTATACTAGTTCAATAGTTTGCATCATAAACCAGCATGATTGTACTCTCTTTTATAAAATGAAACCAATTATAAATTATCGATTTACCAAATTGGTTGAAAACAAAAAGTTTCTCGCTCAGAGTTTTTAATGAGGTGAACTTTATAATGAGGAGGAATAATAATTGATAATTGGGATTTAGCACGCTTCTTCGTCGTATCTTTGTAACTATTCGTATTTATAATTTACACATATTCTTAGTTTTCACTGTGCTCTATTAATATGTATACGACACATTTGGTATGTCTGTGGATTAATATAAATAAATACTAACTACTAAATACGTCTACATAATACATAAGTTATATTTGTGTGGTATGGACGGATTGGGATTGGCAGCGTAATCATGCATGCAATATTTACGTGTCATGTTGTAGTATGAAGTTTTGAAGAAATAGGGGCAGCTTGTGAATTGTAAATTGTAAGGGAATAACTACAGTAATGCAAAATGCAAATATATGTACAGTATAAAGTATAAACTATACACGATATGCATACATGATGATTCACTAGTGTCTGTGTATTTTATATACAATGCACAAAGTACAGTGTACAGAGTTCAGAGCACATTATGTACAAAAGAGAGTAAAGTGCAATCATTTATAGGTTCTGGAACTAATCGATACTGATTAATTATCCAAAAGCTTTACCTTCACTCATTGTAGATAGTAGTAGATATTCATTCTACATTCTACCTATTGCATATTCCTATTGTGTCCCAGTAGGAATGTGTTGGACGTCCAACGTGAGAGCTGAGCTGGGAAAGTGAAATAAATATAAAAAAAAGGAATACAGCTGGAAGAGAAAGTAGAGAAACGCGTCATCTCTTCAAGCTTGTTCAATGCCTTCTAATACTAAGTACGCTTGGGCGCTTTGGGAAATGAAAAAAAGAAAAAAGTTTTGCTATTTCTACTTTCCGTAATCAGTAGTAATACTCTGTATTACTTTGTATACTCAAAATACCAGTGAATAAAGTATAACTAACCCATGACATTTCATTTTTCCTCTCTATTTAAAGCTTTTTTTGAACCTTTTATCATTCCTCATCATTTTATATTTTACATTCAATAACTTGATGCTTCCTATGAAAACTAAAATACAATTTTAGTTTAAAAAATGCAGATGTATATTTCCACAAGTCAATATTGAAAATTGGATATTTATGATCATACTTTTTATTAGACAAAAAAATGTATGATTTTCTTGTAAATCGAATATTTTTTGTTGTAATATTTTTTTGAATTTTGTGAGCTTGTTGAGTTTATTTATATTTTTTTATTACTTCAGTATCTTTTTATTGTATTGTGTGTTTGTAATAATATTTAAATTGGTGTGTACTGTGTACTGAGTATTTTCCTTTTTGAAGACCCATTGTCATTGTCATTTTTGCTGCTTGTTGTAATATGTTATAATCCATATGCAAGCAGATAAATGTCAAAGGGAATCCTGAAGGTTACAGGTGACTACTGTAAGCTGTACAGTGTACAGCGTACATTGTACAAAGCTTTTTGATATGGGAACTTCACCCACTTCCGAAATTAGCTAGTTTGAATTTGTACAGTGTTTACCTGTCAACAGTGTAAATGTGAATGTCAACTGTCGTCAAATGAAAGGAGGTACCCGCACCGGGCCTCCGATGAACATCGTAATGCTTTTGCTGTTAAGCTGTACGGTTGTTCGATGAATATAATATTAAGAATAAAGTAGACCAAATGAATGAAACATGTTTATTCTTTTCACTGAAATTAACACCACATGTATTTTCCCATGAAGACGTCAGTTGTAACTAGGCATGAGGTGTAAGAAAGCATACATGATATGCAAATGTTCCTGACATGTGTTTCAACATCTATCTGATGGCCTTTCTCTACTCATGTATATTGTATATTGTACATAGGATGTATCCGTAATCCGTAATGCAAAGCATGGAGACATGTCTCAAAATATGTCAATGTTCATGTTCATGGCACAATGTGCAAAGTTTCTTTGACAAGGAATAACTCCACTTTGTGTGAATACTTAATGACTAATGACTGTGCATCTGATGTCTGCAGTTGTAAATTGTCATTGACGGAAATTTAATTTTAATGAGTGGTACAAATTTAAAATCGTCATAATTTTCTTTGCATTTTGTGTTTCATTGTGGATAAATTATGAATTACAAATTATGAATGCACAGAAAAGCATAAAGGAAAATTGTCCAAAGTTGACTAAGGTCATTTCAACGTTCAACCAGGGAAACTTTTTGTGAAGGAGAATTTCAAACTTAAATTGACAATTTGAAAATGGATAGTGGAAATTCAACTGAGTTTGATCACATCAACTCATAACATTATTATTTATTATGTATGTTGTATAATATTATTTACTTGAAATTACTTGAAAAGCATTTTAAATTTTATATGTATATGTTTTATATTGATTATTATACAATGTACACACTGAATTTATTTCCCCAGCAAAAGTGGGTAAAATGTTTTGCAAAAGTACATGAATATTCATAAATATTAAAGTTCCCATCTTTTGATAGAAAAAAGTTTAAACAAAATTCTCCATGTTGGAAATATTGGAAATTTGGTTTCATTTTTTTGGAAACAAGTTTACTCATGAAATTTACTGAATTTTTTTGTGTAGTTTATTATTATTATGTCTCCTTGTTTTCACAAAGAGCATGGATTTTATGGCACATTTTGAATTTTCTGAAAGAAAATACATAAAAAATAGCCACATAGTACTCCTGATAATAATGGATAATAAAGCGCAAAGTACAACAAACAAATAGTGACCTTGAAAATCTTTGAATGAAAAACATCTAGGTCGGTATAGGTGATTTTAAATTATCCGAAATAATTGTAGCAAATTAGATGGAATAATTCCTATCTTTTCACTTTTGTCACTTTTTGTTTTTCAAGGTGGTTGTCTTAAGTACAGTAGGTACTTTTAGTCTCATTCAAAGTGCAGTTTGACAGCTTTTGTCAAAGTATAAAGTACAAGGTATGGGAGAAAATGTCATAGGTGTAACTGTCATGTCTGTGTCTACTTATATAAATGTGCATATCACATGATTACATATTACTTTTTCTGTCAAAGTTACATACCACTATGCCATTCACTAGAAGCAATAGAGTGTATTTGTGTGTTTGGTATTTGCATAAACTCTCGTTGTAAATATAATATCGCATGTGTAATGTGTAGGATGAAGGAGCTGGAACACATGAACATTTCGACTCTGGTACATTGTACATTGTACATTGTCAACTATCTAGAATCTAAAATAAATACTTGTGCCATGGTCCGTATGAAATGAGAAATGTGGCTTACGCATGACGGACTACGGAAAGACACGAAAGTATAATATTTCTAATAACGTGTAGTGTGCGGGGCATAACTTGGTAACTCTCCTCGCTGGAATATGGAATACGGTACAATTGACGTTCAGCCTTGAAAAGTCTGATATCTAGTCTCTAGTATTACGGTCAGTGTCCACGAGAGTGGATCGTCCACCAAAGTTCCCAATAATCCTTTACTTTTCAATAATTGTATTTTTTCATTGTGATACCCTAGTTTTACATAGAGAGTGTATTCAATATTCAAAGTGTGAAATTTTGCACAAGACTTTATAAGTTTTCTTTTTTCCTCCTGAAAATTTCCTTATTATTTAAAGTAAATAGAAGAAAGGAGAGTAAAAGTATTATTATTATTAAATTGATATTTCATTTGATGATTCATAATATTTGTGACAAATTCATGAGATATTATATATTATGTTCCTCTTTAAAAACATGGGGTGAAAGTGAAAGGAGTGTATAAAGTTGCAAAAAAACGCAGTGTGAATAACGAGGAGGAGGAAATTTTCACTCATATGCAAAGTTGTTCCGAGTTTCGAGTTTACTTTTTCCTTTGTGAAATCCAAAAGTTATCTAAAGTAAAGTCGCCCTTTGCGATATGAGTGGAAATAAGGAGCAAGTGAATCATAATAATCATAATATAGATAGAAATAATGCAACTAGTGATCCTAGTGAATCCGCTTCAGAGGATGATTTAGAAGAGATTGTTACAAAGTCCATAGAAGAACAAAGAGATATTCCTCCTCTTCCACCTCAACTCCAAAATAATCTTCACCATCACATTCAAATCATTCGAGAGTATCCGGCTTGGACTGAAACTTTACATCAACCCCCCAATCCAGAGTTTAGTTCAGAATCTAATCCTAATTCCAATTCCAATTCGCATTCAAATCCACATAGTCAAAATAATCATACTCAAACTCAAACTCAAGCCGACATAGATGTGGAAAACAACCACTTGAACAGTATTCAAAGTCATAATAAAAAACAAGATTTACTCAACCAAAATAGTCTGTATCAACATTTCATTAGTCAACTCGGACCCATCAACTATGAGATGCCCGGTAAGAACGAGCTGTTCAAATTTCAAACAATCAAACAGGGCAATATTTTTATATTATTATAATAATACAAACAAATAATATTCAGGTTCATGTACTTTTATCTTTTATCTTACAAATAATAATGACCTGTGGTGTGTGATATGTTATATGTGATGATGCAACAGAAGAACCATTACTGATTACAGTGTATTTTCACATTAAAAAGTCATTTAAAAGTCATCACTCCTACCACTTTTTCAACGCGTGCCCCGAGTCCCTATAGTTTTTCATGAGAAATAATATAATTAGATTCTAGATTCTAGACAGACTTGAATGTTGAACGAGGCCGATTTTTACTTGGCATTGTTCCTCTTTCAAGTAAAATGATTCCCAGGCTATAAAATCCTGATTATCTGTATAGACTATAGACAAGGAGAAAATTCCCATAGTTCAATGCAAGGGAATTTTTTTGGACTAGCATTTTCTCTCTCCAACTCTGTTTAGTTCAGTTTCTGGTTCCGATTAGATTCGCAAATTCAAATTGAATTTAATCTAGTTTTATAAGCTCGTCTTTTTTACTTCATTTGTAATTTCTAGCATTTGGTGTTTTATTCAATTTAGTCATTTTATAATTTTCAAATGCTCGCCCATCTTACATCTTTGAGCGTTCAGTACATAACTTTTGCAACAGTTTGTTCAATTTGGCCTCATTAGACTGTAGTCTGTAGTCTGTAATAATATTATGTTTATTTAGTATTTCGTATTTGTGTGTTTTTGGTCCTTGAAATGGGCAATAATATTGGTCCAATATTGATACAATATTGATTATATTATTGGCATTATATTTGTTTACAAATGTGGTTGCATTATTTCTGTGTCAATAATACGTTTTGGATATTTCATATTCGCTACTGTCAAGTTTATCATAAGCGGTAAACTGTAAGCCGTAAACAGGTGAATGTAGAATTTGCATAGAGGCTACAAGTATTATACGTACGTCATTCCTCATTCCTCATTCAATGTACAAACTCCAGTTCCAGTCCACTGGACTATGTAGATTGGATTTAGACTCACATTGAAATATTAATATGAGAAGTTGGTTCATTTATTCATTTAATGCTATATTGTATTTATATACTTATAACAAGCCCTCCAAAGAAGACTTCAAAAATTAATGAGGACTTCCCCTTTGTTCGGAGAGTTATGAATGTAATGCACGAAAAGTCTCATGCTAAGTTATGAATATTGAATCTTGAGTCTTGGGTGGTGAATGACCATTTGTAGTTACTTTTATTTCAATTTTCAATTTATGCATCACCTCCGCATTTCCAATTGTTTATTTGTCCACATTCTCAATTCTCACAATAAGTCACTGATACCTGATACCTGATATCGAACGGAAGAGTTCAAAAACATGGTAGATAAAATAGTTTTTGTACTGGGGAAAAAAAGTAGCTCGTGTAAAATAAAGCCAACAAGAAAAAATGTACACATTTCTATCATTATAAATAAGTTATAGGACACACGAGTTCATATTCCCTGTCCCCTCTGTAGAATCTGGACTGTAGACTCTAGACTTTGTCTTTGTCGTCTTTTCCCCAAATGTAAACAATTCATGAATTGTGTATCGTACGATTCCGCGGTGTCTGTGTAGTGACCCATGAACAATGAACGACGAACAACGAACAGCCCACTCAACCGTTGAGAAATATACACAAACGTTGGAGAAATAACTTGAGAGAAAATACAAGAACATTGTACATTGTACAAGAAAAAGAGTTACATGGAACGGGAGTGACAATTTACTTACCTACGTCCGCTGAGTACACTTCTTCTTAGATAGTTTCAAATTTGGAATTATTGTGCAAAATAAAAAGAAGACATCACCTTTTCTATCGATGGGATAATAATGGCATCGATTCATACTGTAAAGAAGTGTACACAGTAAACAGTAAATAGACAAAAACCGCTTTTGAGAGAAAATTGATATGTAATAGATGATAGCAACAGTCCACACTCCACACTATATGCATATTTATTTGTATTGATCCAAAAAATGGAACTGGAAGAATGATAAATACATTACTGTAATATCCTATTAATTTTCAAAAGGTGATGCCATGTTTATGTTTTATCTTACTATTTACTGTTTACTGTTTACAGTAAAGACCATGAAACTTTTTTGAAAATGGTGATCGTACGACATTAAAGTTTAAAGTAGATAATATTACATTTTAAAATACAATTTGGAATTCGAAACCAAGGGCACTTGACAATGCATTAAAGTTTATGTTTTTTGTCTTTTCTCTTTTAGTATAAATTTTTATTCAAAAAAAAGTAGGCGCTTTTAATTTGGAATACCAAATCTACTGCGTCAAATCGTCAAATTATCAGAAGCCAGCACGAGAAGTATAATTAAATTTATAAATCAATAGATAAATAATGTGGGGAAAGTATGACCTTTGCTTTCTCCACGTGTATCATGATAGCGTATGTAAAATGTACAATGTACCATGTACACACAAAATCAAGGATTGTAACTCATAATTAAATATATTATCGTGGGTTGTAGACAAAGGTATTGGAACAATCTAATGGTTTACCAATTTGCAATTCATGTATGCGATGAACAATTTAGATATTGTT
>JABASP010002618.1:0-18844 GCA_019776565.1 Sminthurinus signatus | reverse complement strand
TTTTCACGGTTTGATTCAAAGTTGCATTGACGACAAACAAACAAAAAAACAATTTCTCACTGGGTGAACCACAGGATTTGTTTTTCTAGAAGGTACAAGTATAAAATGTCAAAAGTAAAAAAGTAAAAAGAAAAAAGTAAAGAGTTGGATGAATGAGATGAAACGTAAAACAAACTGTGGTAATAAGAAGAATCATATGTTATGGTAATAAAACGGTTGTACGTTGTACGTTGTAAGTTGTAATAGTAAAGTTGACGGTATGTGGCCAAGTGACTTTATCGCGTGGAGAATGTTAATGTTAATCTTCTCGATTCTCCAGTCAACTTACACATTTACATTCTACAGCATGAGTATAGGTAATACATTTGTATTTTGCATTGCAATTTTTGCATTACGTTCTCCCCAAGTATTTACATATGTACATGTAGTTAATAGTTAATAGGTAATAATATGAACACTTTACAGATGTACTTGAGTCTCAAGTCATGGAGTTGTAGGTTTTACATTGTACATTGTAAATAGATTGTAAATTTCTTGGGAAAAGCCATAAGACCCCTTGGTTTTATATTTTTTATATTTTTTACACTGTTATTCTAGCTGGTAGGTTTATGGCCCAGACTGACATGACAAAACCATTGCTCCATTGCTCCGTTACTGCTTGCCTCTTGGCTTGTTTGTCTTTGTACAAGTATCCAACATTGTTCATTGTTCATTGTACACATAGGGAACAAACTCGTCCAGTTTTCACAGGGAAAACATGTGATTCAACTCAGTTTACTTTGCATTTAAAATACAATTGACTGTACACTGTACACTAACAGTCATTTCACCATGTATCCAAACATTAAGTAATTTTGTCCTTTGTTTTTCAGCTATACAGGAACATTTATATCTACGTATACGTAGTACAGAGTTTAGAGCAAAGTTCAAAGTACATGTTCAATGTTCAGAGTTCAGAGTAAACTTCACATGGAAAGCTCAAAGGCCATTCGTTCATTAACGCGTATGTCCTATGTAGACTTGTACTCGTTGTTAATATACATTATACATGTTCAAGGTGTGTTGGTATTTCCTTTGAAACTAGGCCATGGAAATGTAGGAAACGGAAAACAAGATCAATAGACAAAGGGCAAAGTGTACATTGTACATGGAAAAAACAACAAGTTTTTTCATTACCTCTAGTCCACAGTCTACAGCCTGTACTCTATACTCTACATAATGTAAAAAGTAAAATAATGTCCAGGAAAGGAAACTGAAACTGAAAGTATAGTAGTATAAAAAATATAAAAAACCTGAATAAAAAAAGAGTCGGCTATTAAATACCCCAGTTCACTCACTTGTTTTCTCATTCCAACTTCTTTTTTCTTACACTGTTTTTGCTTTCCCTTTTCTCTGTACATATATCTGTGATGTATAATCTGTAACTTATGATATAGGCAATTTACCTCCATTTCGCATGTTAACTGTACATTGTACATACCTGTACTTTTGTAAGTATTCTGGTACGGCTTGATTTGCAAAATGTGCTGTACGCATGAATTTTTAAACAGGAACAGAGGACTGGAAAAAAACAGCACATTGGTTGTAGTACATTAGAACTAGAGTAGGTTTTGTATATTATTTTGTAGTAACTTGTAATATCTTACTCTACTGTCTAATGTCTAATCTACAATCTACAGTGTGGTGTGTAGTGTGTAATGTAGTGTGCACGCAGTACTATCTACCCTCTACATTCTACATTCTACACTTCTCCTTGTCAGTCGACCACCAGCTACGGACAAAATAGCACGAGCAAAAAAACATACCGAGAACACGCACATGGAGCATTTCCATGCCATACAATCTTAATGAACATTGTAAATACTTTGAGAGCTGTGTGAATTGTATCAAGTGTAGAGTATATAGAATATAGAGTGTACTTGTAAAGTGTTGTGCCTAGTGCCTGGAATTTCTCTTTTCCTCTTGAAAGAGAGACATTGGCTCTATTGGCAAAAGGATAAATAAAAAAGGTCGTCACTATTTATTAGGTCTGGTGCCGGAATGTCGTTTTCCATATCAATCTCTTGATTACAGACGTCGTTGTTCATTAAAATACAGCAGATTCCCAGTTAAGAGTTAAGAGTTGTACTTTTGTTCCAACAACTGTAAACACGAAATACGAAATATTAAGTGTATCAAAAGTAACAGTATCAAGTATCAAGTGTGAAACGCTATTTACTATTTCCTACATGTTGTACATTTTATAGATAGTAGATAGTAGATAGCGGTAGATGATAAAAAGCAACAGGATCATTCCTTTTCCATTCCTACAGCCTTCATTTTCATTTACTTGGCAAATATCAAATATCCAATATAGAATTTAGAACATACAGTGTGAACAGTGAGCAGCCTTGAAAAGGTGAGAGCAGAAAATAAAATAAAATAGACAATGTGTGTATGGTGAATGGTGAAAATGGAAGAGGAAAAAGTGTCTGTGACAAAGTTTGACTAATATATAGCTTCTTCTTCCTGTCTGCCAATCTCATATAATATAATATATACTAAATATTGGCACATGTGTATGTTATCAACTCTTTTCGTTCTGGAAAGAAATGTATCGTAAGAGAGGTAGACAAAGCCAAAGACAAGCGACGTGGAAACCCAACTAAAAGGAACAAGGAAGAAGGATCTTTTGTTCCTTCCAAGCAAAAAGGGAAAGTCACCAAAGAAACGAAAAGAAAAGCTGTGAAAGAAACTAGATGTGAAACAGTGTAAAGAAATAGACATAGAAATAGAAGTAGAGGAACAGGGAAGGAAGAAAGGAATGGGTGAAAATACACTAGAAAAGAAAGTGAAAGTGAGAAAAGTTGAAAGTCTTTAGAAAAGGTCAGAACGTGAAAATAAAATCAGCATCTTCTTTCAACATTTTGGTCTTGGGCTTTGAAAAGTTTGAGCGATGGTGAAGCAAGATTTTGTGTGTTCAGTGTGCAATGTTCAGTTCCGCTCCACACGCATCTATCATCTATACAACATAAAATATACACTGTACACTGTACATGTTTATATGTAATATGTAAGCAGTGCTAGTTCGTCTGTGTATCCATGTTTGACTTGTGAACGGTGAAAAAATAAGGAAGAAAGAACTTCCTTCCTTCTCCCCTATGTCACCATAATATCATTCAGTATACAGTGCAGATTGAATACATGGGCAATGTGCAGGATATTGTTAGGAAATTCCGAGAAAAATTACATGAGGAACTTCACTACACCCTAAAATACATTTCAGGGTTTTTCATCCATTTACAATTTACACACATATACACACATATTATGTGCATCTACTGCAAACTGCAATTTACAATTTACAAAATGTGCACATATGTATTTTAGTGCTTGTGGAAAAGACCCGTCGTAATGGAGTTTTCTCCGAATATTTAGCTGGTGACTGGTGAGTAAAAGGTAAATGGTAAAAGGAGTAAGCATTTTCTATTTTACATGTACAGTGTACAGTGTACATTGTACAGGATGAAAAGAGTCTTTTAAAAGGGTATGTGCAGTGAAAGGCACCACACACATTACACATTATTTATATTAAAGATAGATGCAATTTTCTCCTCCTTTCAATCCGCAATCCTCCTGTGATCAGTTCAATAGGTCGACGTAGAATCTAAAATGTAAAGTGTATACATAAAGAGTATACATAAAAAAGTATTTATATGGAAATTTGTGTATTCTGTACTGTGAATACATATGTCTACTTTATGTCATCGTTTTTAGCCACGCTTTTAAATTTCCCATCCATCCATCCATCAATATAAAATATAAAAAGTAAAAGGATGAAAGGGAGAGAGAGGAATCAAATGAGATTTTGAAATTTGTGGTGAGGAGCTTAAAGAGAAAGCAAAACAAAAGGAAAGATGGATTCTTGAAAGAGAGAGGAGATGAGTGCAGCTGATACTGGTTATAAGTGGTGAAGAGTATTCTTACGATATGTGTGTAGTGTGGAGTTTGTATTACCAATGAATGAATGAATACATAATGCGTAAAAGTGTGGTAAAAGGGTAAAAGGGGAAGTGTGCCTGTATTTTTCTATTTGAAAGGGAAATAAAATATATTATGGGATTCTCTGAGGAATTCATTCATGCTCAATGCTCAGCCCATTCACACAGTGCTCAATTCAAAATCCACGGCTACATGATTATTGGATTCCATTTTCCGTTGACACACGAAGCTTGAAGCTTGAAGACTCAAGGAGAAAGCTTTAGAGCAACTTGCTCATCTCTTCATTTCTCCTTTCTATTCCCTGAATTTTCTACGGCTTTCTACAGTGCAGCTTGATTTGGTCTGGTTTGGTTTGAGAAGATTATCCTTGGGCTTTCATAAGGATAAAACACTACCAACTACCAACTGCTTTTAAACTCTGACTAATCCACTACATGTCATGCATGCAAATTTAACATCCTCCCACGTTTTTTGTGTAGGCAGTAGACAGTAGGCAGATAGATTGATAAACAGCTGGATTAAATTTTAAATCTCATGAGAATTCTAGCCACAAATAATATATTTCTTTAACGTTTTTGGTTTTGTTTTTTATTTCTTGTGCAGTTTCCCTGTGCATTGAAGTTCATTATCATAATAATAATAACAATAATAATAATTATTATTAATTACAATTTTAATCATGCTTCAAAATGAAAACCACAAAGCCGGTACACTGTACAGCATTCACCCCTTTTTCAGTCAGGAATCAAAGACAAAGTACAAACGACACAGCAATTGCTAAATCAAACATTGAAATTTAAATATGAAAAAAAGGTTCACAGATTCTGAGGGGAGTGAAATTGTAAATGGTTTGGTTTCGTTTTAGAAAGTAAAACGGCCGTGGTCAAAATGAATTCAATTCAAATTTCCTCATTATTTTATGCACAATGTACAATGTACAACGTACATTTATGATCAGGAAAAGTGAAATGAAAAGTCGTAAATTTAATTGACGACCAAAAACCATGGACCCGGGTGTGCTAAACAAGAACAAGAATAAGAGGAGAGTGGATGTTGATGCAGATGCAGTCGAGTTTTTCCATATGTACATTGTACATAGACTGACCACAAGCTCCAAGTTTCAAAGTATTAGGTTGCTTTTATTTGGAATCAAACATCAAGTACATAGAGTAAAGATTGAGCGAGAGCAAGTTGCATCAAATCTCTAGAGACAGAGAGAAAAGGAGAGAGGGAAAAGGGAAGGCAAAGGCTTGTTGTTCGTTCCGCTATTGTTTAAAGATGTTCTTTCAATCTTTTATATTTATAGGACTTTGAATGAGTCACTCGGTCACGTGTCATGTTCATTTACATGAACCCCTAGTCAAATAAATACTACATGTATGATATATTACACTAACAACTCCAGTAAATTTGCATACATCTGTCCAACTTACTTGTTAGTGCATTTTACAAAAAAATCTACCGTAATTATTTGTAAAATATAAATAAAAATCAATTCTTCAACTTTTCTAATTTTTGCATTGTTGTTCTTATGTTTTTTTTATAGAAAAACGCAGCAGACAGCAGAATTTGGATGGATAAATAACCAGCATTTTCCTTGTGTGTTGTGTGTGAACTACAATTTCATTCTCTTAAATTAGCTTCATCAATTTACTGGATAGAAAGTAAAAAGAGTACGTTGAATTTTGAATGTAAATCGTTTTTCCTCTCGGATCTCCCAATCTATCGATCCGTTTAAAAAACAATAAACAAACTAAACACTTTCCGTTCTTTGATAATAATTGAGAATCTGTGAGAATTGGAAATCCTATTGTTCACATTTAAATCCTGTCGTCGTAAGGACGTGAACTTGGCCGTGGACTTACTCTGTCTCCCCAACTCTGTCTCCGCCCTCTCCCGTTCATATGGAAAACAGGTAAAAGCAATAATTAAAACTTTTGGTAGTCGTTTTGTTTCTCTCTACATACAGTCATACATTGTACATTGTACATAATACATACGTTCTGCCTGTCACAATAAATTACTATTTTCAAAAGGCATTCTCTCTCTTTCTAATTCTCGACTCTTGACTCTCAACTTGCACGCATTCAGAAGTTACACATTTATGTACAATGCACAATGCACAGTGTACGCGGTTTACGCACTTTCTGTATCATACAAAATGTACAATGTACATTGTACAAGAATAAATGTATACTATCCGAATCCAGAGTCCAGAGTCCAGAATATAAGCACACATGAATTGTGTAGCTCTTGTCGTAGATGTAGATTGAATAAAGTTTTCCATAGACAAACGCAAACTGGCAAACTGGCTTGACTGTGTAGGTATTCTTCTCCGTGGAAATAATAACCAAACGGAACAGATTTATTCATGTACTTACGTGTACTCACATGTATTTGTGTGTGTGTGTGTGTGCGTCTGTCACCTGACGACAGCTTCATATATTTCTAGTTAATAGAAAGTAAAAGCATCCTTTCAAATTCTCAAGTTATCAACAGTACACAACACAACACAGAGATGTACAATTTACAACCTATTTACTCTCTACAATGCTTTTTGGAACTGAACTCTTGAGCCTTGAGTCTTGAGTCTTGAGTCTCGAGTCTTGAGAAAACTGCAAGAGGCTTGTCATGCTACATGCTGTTGTTTTCGTTTTTCGTTATTCATTATTTGTTGTTCCTGCTGATATTGTTTGCTGTTGCTAGTTTCTAGTTGCTAGAGTATAGTTAAATCTGGAAAATATTGTGCATGTGGAGAATAATTGGTTTGTGATGGTCTCTAAAAGAAAAAAAACAGCATTCACTGATATTGTGTCTTATGTATTGTATACAGAGCACAAGTTTCTTTGTATCATGCGAATACTCAAAGCAATACACACAAAATACAAAGTAAAAGTATATTATATGTACGGACTTAAATGATGAGACTTCCTTTTCTTATTTCTTATTTCAAAACTCATACATACAAAATACACATTTACATTTACATTTGTACAACTGAATACTGAAAAGATAGCAAAATAAATACTGAATACTGAATACTGAATGCTGAGTGTGTGTAGCAAAACCAGGATTAATGATAAGAGAATTCATCCATCAGGCTGATAGTTATATTATTCTTTATTGTATACATGAAACTTGCATACATGTAGACACAAGTAAAATAATGATAATTATTATTCATACAATTTATTTCTCACGATCTTCCCTTTGCAAATCAATGTTATTTATTGTATTTCCTATTTTCTATCTTCCTCTTTCTTTTCCTTCTCCCTTGGAAACTGAAAACTCATCAAATATTATACAAAGAAATAGTGATTGCTCCTGCTCCTGTTCCAAATTCCAATGTAATAGGGAAATTTCTCCTCTGGTTAATGCATATATTTGTTATTTACTTTCGTGGATTGTTTTTGTACCATTTCAAGCAAAATAGGATGAAATTAAATAGAACGAAAGATATGAGACATTCGAAATTAGGAATCAGGAAGGTTCTGGTCATTTGTAATTTTTAATACAGTATCACAACTTCCGACTGTATAAAAAGAAGTTATTTATCTTATTCGTTAGTTCTCTTATTTAGTACAATTTAATGTAAATTCTATGTGTAGAGTCTATAGAACTGTGGACTATGGAGTAAAATGACATTGAAAATTCAGAGCTCAGAGCTCTCAAGTGTCTCAAGTCTCTAGTTAATTTTTGGATATGAAAAGACTCTCTAGAATTTTAATTGGGGCATTCATGCATAAGAGGAGCTGGAACATTAAGTTCATTTGGTTCTTACATCCTGCACGGCAAAAAAACCCATAAATAGTGGGAATGCTGATGCTGATTGCAATAGCTCAATTTGATTCAATTGGTCTATGAAAGTTGAAGAAATGAGAAGTGGCAAAAAGTCAATGGGTTTTAAGTCATGAGTAATATCCAGTCGTTGATGGTTGATGGCTCATGGCTCATGCTTCATGGTTCGTATTGAAATGGGAATTGGTATTTTTCATAGTGCAATTGACAAAATGAGAAACCCTTTAATTTCCCCATGCCATCAACATTCGACATTCGACATTCGACATTCGACACTGTGCTATGGCAGCTCTAATAAATTGTGTAATTCCTAAGATGTTTTCTCTCTGTCCCAGACACATTCACGTATGTATACATGATACACATATACTAGAGATATGAAGATGAGAGACATGAATATCATAAGAAGAATACAAAATACAAAAGATACATAACATGCATAAGCTATAAGATATAAGGTATAAAAGATATCATATCATACGGGCTGAGAGATGAGATGAAATATATGAAAAGGGGAGCAGAAAACACATAGTGATAGTAAAATCCACTCCACTCCCACTAAACACTGAACTGAACTGCATTGCATTGCACTGCATTGGACTGCTTCTCAAGCTCTACTTCCAGTTGCACTGAATACTGCATACTGAATGCTGAATTGCAAGACATTTACCATTTCAGGAGTCATGATCATGAATTTCTACTCCATCACACTCTTCTTCTTTCTTGTTCCAAACCAACTACAATGCACAAAAAATGTATACAAGCTACAAGCAATGCTACTGTTTGTTGTTGACTTCCACTCGTACTGGTGCTGGTGCTGAATGCATCACATGCACTCATGGAAACATTTGACTGCATTTAGATGGTTACTGGTTATTTTACTTGTCTTCTTGACTCGGTTCGACTTAACTTGACTTGCTGCATCCTAAAATGCATTCACGATATCTATACTCTTATTCATATTCATATTCATATTGTTACTGTGTTTAGTATTTACTGTACATATGCTGTCTTGTCTTGTCTTCTCTTGTCCTGTTTGTCTTCTGTTTGTTTGTGTTACCATTACTACTCCTTACTGCTGCATTCATAAAACGTGGTTGCATGTGTGAATGTGTCTCGTGTTGAACAAATAGTTTTTCTTTGGGGAGGGTGAAACAAGGAGAAAAAGACCATTTATGTAGACTTCAAGATGTAATATCTACCATTTATTTTATTAAAATGCATACACATATACTTGTATTTTTCTGCTCGCTGTATTTCATAGATCTAAACTCTGTATACTCTGTACTCTGTCCTCTCTACTTTGTGCTGTAACACTTAACATTACATAATAATTTAAATCCTCTTCTCCGTGACTATCTATCTGAACATGTATAATGTATAATACGTATTACCTACACAAAAAGACATGTATCATGTACACAAAGAAGACGTAGCTTTATAGTGTTGGCTTAGGATTTTGGACCATTTAAAAGATGTAGGGGAAAAGAAGGATAAGAAAAAAAGAAGCAAAAATAAGGTGAGGGATACATTTGTTATTTGTTACTTTGTGGAAGATATCAACTACCAACAACACTATACACTACACACTACACACCCTTACACTTTATACTGTATATAAAACTATGCATAAATGCAACGTATACTTATATGTAGGAGCGTAATATATTATAGGAGGGGAGGGAGGGTAGGGAAGGATGGAGGGAGAGAGGGAGATATGAAAGGAATGAAGGAGAGAGACAGCAAGGGTTTAACCTTCTTGACAGGTTTACTCCATAAATTCATAAGTGTAAATAAACAGCGGGGAAAGTGAAAATTATTCACGCTTCTTATTATTCTATCTTCCGTCGTACATGGAACATGTAACATGGAGCATGTATCTAGTATCTGTATAAGCGTATGGTATATGCAATACGCATTTACAATTGTAACATACATGATGCAATGCATTATAATTTATAATATTCATGTATTATGAATACGGAATATACGGATATGACTTAAGATAATATGAGCTCAACAGAACAGAGAACAGAGAGGATACGCCGCATAACACAAAGAAACAATCACAGTTTCCACATCCAGATCAACATCAAACCAAGAACTAAAATCTCAAATCTCAAGTCTCAAGAGTGAAGAAGGGAAACATTAAAAAAGTCTCATTTCCCATGTTTTCTTGCTCTCCTCTTCACATTTTACATTTTACATATAGTCATTTGATTCCCTACCCGCAGTTTATCTTTTTACAAGTATCAAGTATGAAAAATTACATTAGAAGTATAAAAAAACTTAATGTGTACTGAGTGCTGAGTGCTGACTCTGTGTTGGTTGTTGGTTCTTCAGACTAGATGTTCAGAAACTAAACAATGCAATTCGAATTGTGTGCGAGTATTTTATATAAGCTTTCATTCAATAAAAACAAAGAGTAACTATTTGCATATTTGCATTAGATTTGGAAGAAATTACATGCATTTATTGTAATCTCTGATGGAACGGTCCGGTCTGGTCTAGGACTCAGTGGGATCTAATTCCTATGTCATGTTTACTGCTCACTGTTTATCATATCTCAATTTTCTTTGATGACTCGAGGCTCGAGTACTTTTATCAATGCCGCCATGATTGAAATAATACTCAACTATCTATAATTTACATATACACATGATGACAGAGTGTCGGACGCCAGTCCAAATCAAACTAAACCAATGAATGGGAATTCTCTACATGATAGTATTTATTGTCTACATTTGTTACATTTTGGATCCGACTGGATTAAAACAAAAAGTTTTGAAAATTTGTGCAGTACATGTCAAGTTTAAGTAGTAAAAAGTAAAAAGAAAGAGCTCCTATCGTCTATCATAAATTCAAAGTTACAGATAGAATCAACCGTCTTGAGTCTTGAGTACATATCAAATTATGTTATAAATCCGAATCCGTTTTGTTTCCAGTCAAAGACGCTGTAGACAGAGAATGCGCGTAATACACATTACTTATATACATAAAGATATTAAGTAGAGTACAAAATGCATGTTGGAAGCAGCCGAGAGAAGTATAAAATCTATTCATGTACTTTTTTGCTTTGTATGTACACATCAAGAATCAAGATAGTTGATAGTTGACAGTTGAACAGGAGCAGATTTAAATGCATGTACAATGTACAATGTACAAAGACAGTAAAGAGTATTAAGTGTACACATTCAAAAGTTTTGAGCTTTGAGTTTTGAGTTTCGAGTTTCAATTCAGAGTAAAATAGTTTTAATATGTAAAATAGAATTGTCTGTTCCTTTTCGCCTTTCTCGCTTCTTGTTTCGTGCCCCACACACTAAAAACTAAAAACTGAACTGAACTGCACTCATACTCAATATTCACAAGTCGTCAGTTTGTACATGCATGTATGTGTATGTGTATGGAAGATTGTAAGACATGTATTGGAGATTGGTTGAATATTGAATACTGAATCACGTTGAATGCAGTATAAAGTATAACGTGTGCAGTGGGTAGTAGTTCTCTCTTTTAAGATGAAATTGGATCCTCCTCAACTGACTTTCGACTTTGACTTTGACTTGACTCAACTCAACTGCTGTGGACTGGAAGGCTGGAGACAAAGTTAAAGTTGATGTTGAATGTTGATATTCAAGTTGAAATTTCAGTTCAGTTTAGTTTAACTCCGACACTCATCGTCGATGACGGAGAGGCAGGGACAAAGACAGAACCAGTGAAACAGAGAGACAGAGACACAGAGACCGAAAGTATTTAACATGAAATACAAAATGGAACTGAACCCATTACTTTCAACATGTGAAAATACATACAAAATACATACAAAACGTACACAGAAATAACAGTCACTGTGTAATAACTATGTAATACGTAATATATCGTAATCTATAGTAATCGTATGTAATACGTAATACAGTATGGTTGAAGTTCAACTAGTCTCATCTTCTTCTCACTTTCAACCCAAGTTGAGTTTCCACTACCGAGAATCGAGACTGCCACATGCCCCCTTTTATTATTTATCTAATGCACAATACACAATAATATACACGAGTTCAACACCATATTTGTGTGTATTTTGGTAGGTTGCATCCCCACTCTGCATTCTACATATTACGGATATTCAGTTGCATGAATGCACTCACTCCATCCCGTGACAAGTTAAATATGGTTTGACATTCGTCTCATTAGAACTTTAGAACAAGCATGCATTTACATTTTATAGCCAGAGTTTCCTACACCATTTACCATTTAGCAACCAAAATATTAAGTCTTCTTATAAATCATCAGATAATACAAAATGCAAAATGCAAACTGAGGTGGAGAAATTTAATACTCACATTTATTTTACTGACGTCATTGATTTTTATTTTTTTTTCGGTATTCGGTATTCTATGAAATTGAGATGTCTTCATTATTTTTTATCTTTTTGTTTTTCAATAATACACTTTTCGAATCGGATTTCACATCTTATGTCTTGTGTAATACAGTGGAAACGTAGTAATTTATTAGCTCTTCAATCACTTAAATAAATAGAAAGCAGCTCATTCTACTTACACTTAACAATTTATAACAAATAAAATTCAAATTTAAATGGGATTATTTTGGCTTTTGTCTCGAGTTTCGAGATTCGAATTTCTAGTTTCAAGGTGGCAGTTGAAATAACAGAAACCAGATTCTGCCAGTAAAATTAAAACATAAACGATGAAAGCTTTACACTTTATACCACACATATAGCACGTGAATTAGAAACGAAACCGAAAAGTCAACTCAATTTAGAGATCCAAAGTAAAGCTCTAAATTGAATTGGATGAAAGATGAAACTTTTAAGTCATCTACTACAAATTACAAAGTGTAAAGTATACTAAATAAAGCATAGACCATAGAGAATTTTATGATAACCATTAAATTTAACACGACTGCCAACACACTACAGGCTGATTAGTTAAATGCCAGGGATCTGGTTTTAATCAGTGGAAAGTGTAGACTGTAGATTGTAGATACAACGTACAACACACAACGTACAACAGCAGCGGCTTCAGTGCATTAAAGCTCTAATGATTTTATATTGTTTGTATATCTACGATCCACGGTGCATTTAGCTTACTCTCTGATTTGTGAAGCCTAATACTTAATACCAGTATTATATTAGGAGTAGTAAAAGCCACAAATCAAAACAAGACAAAACAAAATGTCAAAGCGGAATTCAAAGTCAAGGGAAAGTGAAAAGAGAGGTTGCTGTGAAGCAACTACGTTCAGTTTCCAATCATAATCATCATCTTTACAACTGTAGTAATCATTAATAGTAGGCGCGCATCAGCCATCAACTTTCTACGCGTATTCCTTCAAATTCCTTCCACCATTACGGCAATCATGTCATGTGCAAGGCAATGTATGGTGTATGGGTTTCTTGGTATGGTTTAGTATGGTAAGTTTAATTTAATGGTGATACCGCTCGTTAGTCATTTGCCTCTATTAGTTAGCCCGTTCATCATATACATTGTGCATCGTAGAATATCCTACGCATTTCGAATACATCCAACGATGAAAGTAAAGTGGTAGTGCTCACTTTCACTCTGTGTGTTAACGCAAAATGTAAAATGGTTTGGCTTTGGCAGAATTATTGTGCAGGTTCACTTTAGTAATTTACCACCGTGTGCTTCATAACTTTCTATATAAAGTATCACAAATCAAGAGTCAAGAGCATGAGAAATTCCAAAACAGAAAACAGAATTTACAGTGTAAATTCAAACTCAAGCTCAAGTTTAAAGGTGTATTATATTATGTTTATTTACAACAAATTTAGATACATGTATACAGCGTTAAGATAATGGAGAGTGGTTATAGCTACTCTAGGACTTTTGAATTTTCTGTACTTGCAGTATTTGATATTTGGCATTTGCAGAATAAGAAATTTAAAGTTATAGAGATAACAAGAGATAAATTCACGTCATAATCATAATGGATGAATGGATGGATAACTCCAAACTCTAGACTCAGAACTCAGAGGATGAGGGAGGCGGAAGCTCCTATAAAAAGATAGATAGTAGATAGACACTAACTCTAAAACTTGGATGGTGAATACTGATGAAACAACAAACTACATGTAATATTTCAGTTCCAGCCGGTGTCTTTTGCTTTTACTTTTTCTGTGTAGTTGGGCTCTTTTTTGCATTTGCTACGAACTACGAGCTACGAGCTACGACCTACGAGACGCTTTATCTGATCTGTTTATTTCAGTTCATGTTGCTTCAGTGAGTTCTTGTACTTTATGCTTCTTTGATAATTTTCATGTGTTCCATCTTATCTCACATTATTTACCATTTAACACTGAAAATTGAAATATCAGTGGGCAAAGGTGGGCTCGTAACTCGAATCATATCTTATTTTAGAACATCTAAGACACTGCAGTTATTTCTTTTCCACTTGTAGAAAGTGCATATTAAATATTAAACAGTCTTACAAAAAGGTGTTAGTTCGTCTAAAATGTGAAATAATAAAAATAACATTTTGGCCTCATAAATGTGCACATATTTTGTATTTTAAATTTTAAAGCTTATCCTTGACTAAAACTTTTACTTTCTCGTACCTCGTACCGTATTTTCTTCAGGATTGCCAGGAAAGTTTAACAACTCCATGTATTTTTCCAAGTGTTTAAACTTCAAAATTCATAACTTATGTATAACTTTAGACTTGTGTGACTTAATTTTTTAAGAAAAACTCTTTTGACTTTTGATTTGACATATGGACATGCAGTCAAGTTTAGAAAATGTACAAGCTTTAATTAAGTAGGGTGGGCTAACATCTAACATCTAACTTCACGTCACATTAAATGAACATTTTGCTCGTGATAATTTGTACTAATTATCCTGTTTATTCTGTCACTTTTCACTTTTCTCAGCAAGTATAGGTGCGTAAATAAGTACTACTTCTTTCTGCATATGTACGTCCATTTCAATTCCGATGAAACGTGCTGAAACATTCATTTGGCTAGAAACTATAGAAATAATTTAAAGTAGACCTGACAAAAGTGACTAAACTTCCGTGCTTTTCCTGATAATTGTACATTGTACAACATTGAGCACTGAGCATTACACCCAAAGTTTACGGTTAAACTTTGTTCGAGGAATTCTCCAGTTTAAATTTTAATTTAACATTTGAGGCAAAACATTTGAAAGTTTTTGAGAGAAATATAGTTTTTCTGAGGATGAAATGAAGGAGGGAAAAAATGTTTACATTCATTCTGTTTCAGTTGTGCTTTGTGCTCATCCTCATTTACAAAAAAATGAAATAGGGAGAATCGAGAATTGAGAATCTTCCTGATTGTGTGGTACAGTCTCTAGTCTACAGTCTAAGTTATCCAGCTAGATTGTTAGTCATGGAGTTTGGAGTTGGCTCTTGTATTTTTTTCTCTAGTTTGAACATTGAACATTGAGCATTTAGCTTTGAGCTCATTATATTTGCTGTGAAATTGTTTTGTTTTTTCCCCACTTTCCACTTTTTCACAATGTCAATGCCGATTCTAAATTCTAACTTCTAAATTCTAAATTCAAATGCCATGCATCTACAATCCACCATCCAGAATCCAGAAACGTCTTTTTTTGTCTTGGAATCTTTTTGTTTCAGGCAGAAACTAAACACTGAATACTGTGTGTAGGAATTCCCACACCGAACACCGAACACCGAATACGGATGATATTTCTCTCCACGTCAAACAACTCAAAGTCAAAGTCAAAGCCAATGAGGGGAAATGTGAAGAGGAAACAACAGGGAAAAGAAAAAAAAGGGGGAAAAGATGGAGTTTTTGCTGTAGGATTTCACTCTGGTTTAGTTTGGTTTGGTTTGGTGTTTGGTGACATTGAGAAAGAGGAAGAGAAAATGCGTGTAAGTTACAGCCACATTCAGCAGTCACCAGTCAGTCAACTAGACATTTAAGTTTAAGTTGGCTTGTGAAATTTTGGGGAGAAATGTCAGTAAAAGATATCACAAAGTACAAACTACAAAGTACAAAGTACAAACTTTATGCACATACATTGTTAGTTGTTGCTGCTAGGTTGTAGGTTGTACTGGAAAAGGAGGGACAAACATTGATTTTCTTCTATAAATAATATAATACTTTACGCTACCGTACCGTTACAAAAAAATGGGAAAATCTTTACTCTTTACTCATATGTATGTGGATTGTGCATTGTGCATGTGCAACGAGAAACGTGCAACTTTTAATACATGTACGAAATCGTGGAAGAAAGATTCGGGAAGCATAATGTGTAATATACATAGGTGCTCAATGCTCATATCTCATCCGTCCACGTCTTACAAAAGTCCAAACATGTGCGATACACACGTTTCAGTTTCTATTTCCCTGTCCCTTGTCCCTTGTCTAAGTTAAACTGAGACTGAGATAGTGTTTGTGTGTTTATGTGTGTGTTTGTAGTTTGTAGGTATTGTGTATTGTGTGTGAGATTTAGATTTAGTACTGTGTAACTGTTGTATTTTGAATGCCGCTGCATTCAGATCTCGGTCCCAATCCCGAGTCCGGGTATTTAAAATTAGTATTTAGTATTTAGCAGCTACTGCTGTCATACTTTGTACTTTGTGCTTCAGGCACGTTCTGTCTCAAAACTCGGAAAGTCATGACTATTTTCTCATTTTCTCTTGACTCTAGAATCTAGAATGGTGAATGGTGAATGTTGATGTTATTATAGAGCGGGAGACTTGAGCTATAACTTTGTTGCAAGCGTCAACTACAAACTTCTAGCTATACAAAATACAGATATAAACGCACATGTTGTTTACTGTTTGCACTAGATACTAGACAGCTCAAAGCTCAAGATTCAAGACTCAAGACATCGTTATAATGACGATTGTTTGCCGGGCATTATGAATGTGAAAGTTAGCTTATCTAGAATCTAGAATCTAGAAACTTGGAACTAGAAGCTAGATCCTCGAGGCTCATTCCCATCCATTGTGCATGTACTATTTAAGTATAATGACAACAATTAGTGAGACAATTATTATTATTACTGTTAGTATCAACAGTACGATTATTATCCGTTTGTTTATAGGACCAGAGGTACTTTATTCCGAAAACTGTCAAACATGCTTTCAGATCAACTCACAAAAGTCAGAGTACAGACTACACAGTATTTCATCAGCAACAACTAACAACTAAAACCCAATAGAAGCTTACACATGTATAAAATAAGCTGAAAAGAGATGGCTGCTTTTATTCAATAGAAGAATCTTAATTTAGCCAGAGATAAAATCTTTTGAATTGAAAATAGAACCTTGTAAAAAAGAATATCAAAAATGTCAATAGTTGTGCATTGTATAGTGTACATTGTACATAAATAAGAGCTCATATAATATTTTATAGGGATCATTTACTCATGCATAATATGTATTTAACTTGGCAGGGAGATGATGATAAATTTCTCCATTTTTTACGACCTACATCACACTGTTTTTAAAAGTTTAAAAGTTTATGATGCTTTGTAAAAAACCATCCTTCAAAATTCTTCCATTGTTGGAAGTTGGAACTTCATGTTTTTACCAATATCAATGTATCAATATAGAATGTACCATGTATATGTATATAATGTATACAGTTCATTATTCATCATTCAAAATATCTCAATAGATTATGTCTACATACAATATGTATTCTTCTTCGGTCATATCTCATATCTCAAATCCATACGTGATACTTGTATGTAAATATTTTTAAAAGTCTGGGGAAGAAAAAAAAGAGCCTGGAGAAAGAAGAAGAAAAATTGGAATATGAAGCATGGTAGTTTCCAAAAAAATGAGACATGGCAGTTCATAGCTTACATTGTGCATTGTGCATTGTAGATTGTAGTAGTATGGAGTGAAGTGATGTATGACCGCTTATGGTTTCACATTTGTGAGGTTGAAGGTTGTAATAATAGTGGCACACAACACACACACAACTTGATACTCTGAATTTAACCTACGGTAACAAGTACCGCTATATAGTGTACATTATAATAGAATATAATGCAGATGCAGATACATAAAAAAGAGTGGGAAATGGTAGATACTTTATATGACAAATAGGGAAGCCTACAGGGAAGCAGTGAGGAGCAACAATACGGCCGTCAAATGCTAAATGATTCCCCATCAATAATTCTCGATACTCTCTCTCTCTTTCTCATAGTTTGACTTTTACTCTCTCTCTCTCTCTCTCTCTCACTCACTTTCCGTTTTTATGGCTCACCTATTATGAGAGGAAACCCAAAGGATTCATAAAGAGAACTTTAATCAATGCCAGGAAAATTCTTTAGTTGCCTTTCTTTCTCTCTGTCCCCTTAGCTCTGTGCTCTGTGGTGGCTAGATCATTTTGGTTTTGATTGTGATTGTGATTGTGCTTGTGATGCCACACTAATTCCAATAGTATAATCCAAAGCTGTCCAGTTTCCAAACTTTGACTTTGAGTTTGAGTTGGAGTTTGACTTTCAAACTTGTACTACAGAAGAAGAAGGAATCCCCAAGAAAAGTTTCAGGTAGAACAAGTAAGAAGAAGGAAGAGGACAAATAAAACTCCAAGTCCAAGTCCAACTTTTTATAGCTCACGTACACTACGTTGGATTCTTGAATTTTCTCATTACACTTCAAACTCCAACTCTCTCCGAGTTCCTGTTCCATTTTCCAGTATCTGGAAAGTTTTGGCATTCCAACACGTACCAAAAAAAACATCAGGTTTCCACTGGAACAATCCGAACAACCTCTGGATACTGGAGACTGGAGACTGGAAACTGGAAATCATCATTCACATGTCGATTCTTGATTCCTAATCAGAACTCGCTCAGTCTCTGAATTACTAAGAAGGGAGTTGTTGATTAATCAACCATCTTTGAATGATTAGCCCTTACAGCTGCTATGATTTTGCACAGTCACCATTAGAATTTTAACACTCGTGTCTCGTGTCGTTATTTTGGCACATGGAAGACTTGTTTAGTTTTCATGCGGCATTTGACAAATAAAAATTGCGGTCTGTCTCATGTCTCATTGTTCATCCTAGAAAGGAAAAAAGCTGTGTAAATATACTGTA
>JABASP010002617.1:0-18851 GCA_019776565.1 Sminthurinus signatus | reverse complement strand
CCGGTAATGCGCAAATGCTAGACCTGGTCTATTATTTGAACATTTGGTATGTACATAATGCTTAAGCCCATAAGAGAATTACTATTTGAAGCTGGATAAATAAATGGTCATATACGGTACATATTACATATACATAATGCATACTATTATGAAGGCTTGTTACATTTTACGTGTGCGTGACATTTTTTATGCAGTTTAAAAAATTTAATCAGTTTTACACATGGGTATTTATTAGTTTTCGTTCAGATGATATATTCTGAACTCTAAACATCATAATAAAACATAAATCATAAGACATAAGACTACGGCTACCTATGTATAGAAAATAAAAACTATAGAAAGAAAAGTTACATTTCACAGACTTGTCAATGCATTACGCTATACCCAATCTTCTATTTATGTAATACAAATTATACAAATACAAATTACATGATCGTTATTATTTGTATGTAATTACAAGATAAGAATATTTATCATGTGCGAACATAAAATACTATAGATATTTATCATAATATTATACCAAGGATAAGTAAATTATGAATGACTTAAGTAACCATATACTAAATACTAAATACGATCTCTTAGATATTTAAAAATTAAGTTTAGTAGATGTATGTGTAAAATGCTTGTACACTATGATATTGTAATATGTAATATACATACGTCATTAGTCGCTCTCATATTACATGAACTATGAATCATATCCTTATTAAAAAAATATATGTACATGCAAAATGTATCCAACTTTTTGCGTGTATAAAGTATAAATTAAACAGTTTGTGTACCCGAGTTTTATTAATTTATTTATAATTTACAATTTACATTTAAAAATCATTAAAATGTACTACACAAAATATATATAATATATTATGCATAAATGAATAAATACATATACTCAAAGGAAGGAAAGGACAAGGAAGATTGTTGTTGTTTATTTTTTACTACACTCAGGGTCTCAGCCGAAAAAAACAAGTAATAATTATCTACAAAATATTTTGTGCTTGTAGCTAAACCGACACGACAACAGGCTTAATAAATGAAGGTACAAGGAAACTATAAACCAAAAACTGTAGCTGCATGTGTAAATAAAAGGAAAGGGTGAAAGAGAGGGGGTGGTGACTGGTAACTGGTAACTTAATAAACGCCGTCCTCATTAATTAAACGTGTCATTTGAATGTCATGTGATAATTAGTGGGACCCACAAAAGTAGCAAACTTCTCCGCCTCTTTGCCTGTTCACTGTTCACTGTTCATTGTTCATGCAGATACTTTTACCTTTTAATAACTTATGCATTTTCGTGATGGCACTCTTAAGCAATCCATTTCAGTTTGAAGAAAAAAAATTGCATTAATTTTCTCTAGAGAAATTGTCCAACTAAATACTCTTGTTTTCGTGGTAATTTAGACATCAAAACCATGAAACTTGTAGCAAAGTCTAATGGTTCAAATTAAAACAAATCGGTTAATTTGATTATGTATGGTGTTTGAAATTTCAAATATTAGTTTAATTAATTAACGTTTGTATACCTTGTATTTTTTGTACTGTATTTACATTCCTTCGTAATTCATAATTCATAATAGAGATATTATTCAAGTTCAAGTTTTACATTCCACTCAATGAATTAAGTATACAATTGTATACCCGTGTAAATTGATTACAGATAATTATGGAAAATTGAAATGTTATGAGTTATAACCATACGCCATACGGTATACGGTGTATTGGAAATGAAACTGGTGAATTGCTGTCTCAAAATAAATACCTTTTTAACACATGAAATAAATATAGTAATTAGTACAACTGTAAAAGTATCTAAAATGTAGGGCGGTCAGGAGTCAGGAGTAGTTTTTACGAGTACAGTAGGAGAAAAAGACAAGCCATAAAATAATTATTACCTGCCAACAAATTACTGTCAACAAATTACAGAGAATAAGCTCATCACTTGTGACTTATGACAAGACAGTACATAGTACATAGATGAGTAATTCAGTACAATATAAAGTAAGGTACAGTTTTCTTTGGGTAATCAAATTATATCTGTAAATACTTTGTGCTTTGTGCATTTCACATTTCCCTCATGATAAAAAAAAACTTGTTTGTGAACTCAGATTGCTTCTTTTGTTTACTTTTTATGTTCTCTTGTTTTTTCTTTATTATTACTTTCAGTTGAATCAGTTACCGTTGAAAGAATGAATGAATGAATGAATGAAAATTCGACCGTCAAACATTAAATCATCATGTCTTGCTCCAATCAAAATAAAAAGGTTGAATGTACAAACATTTTATTGTAAACGATAGTTTTGCATGCCAATATCTATCTTTCTATCTACATTCTACATTCTATTCTTCTCCCATCTCCAATATTCAAACAAAACAAACTTTTGTATATTTTGTACACATACATCTCACATCTCACATCTCTTATCTCTTATATTACATATAAATGGATAACGGACCAGAGAATAGTATGTAGAATCAGATTATAAATCAGCAACCTTTTATCGGTTTATTGTGATTTTGTGTTTTCAGTACAGGCTCGACGCTGCATACTCTACACTTATGTAAAAAGTGAAATTTGATACTTGAAAGCATGAATGTCCATTTCCCCGTTTCCATTTACTGGATTGTCTTCCATCCCGTTATCCGTTATCCCTCCCAATTCCCAATATTTTGACTTGTAAACAAATGGTAAATGGACTGCAGCACTCTCAACTCTCAACTCTCAAATCAAATCAACAAATTCAGACTTGATTCAAATTCTTCTCGCATTACGTTACATTTATCTAGATAAAGTAGAAAAAAATATTGAGGAAAGTTTTGAAAATTTGTCTTTGCTCTATAGAATCCAGAGCTCCGAATGAATTCTCTGTTATACACAACAATTACTGTATTCAGTGTTATAGATTATACATATATTACGGTTACGGTACTTATGGAAAATAAAAAAGGCCCTTTGTCTACCTTTTCTCAATATACGATATCTCATTTCCAATATGATACGATGAATATAAACTATGGACTATGGATATTGAATACATTGTACAAAAAGATGTAGAAAAATTGAGCTCAGGTCTCAAGTCTGTAGAGTGAGAAAATGATGAGTTGGACCTCCGGACAGTACACACACAGTAACAAAACAAATAAAGTAAAGCACCAGTGGAATCGAAAAGGATGGAAGATGGAATAGAGGAATACTCTGGTTTCTGAATATCATGCTCGTCTTTCGTCTTTGCTTTTACCTTCATCTTCCACTTTTTTGCCTTGGTTATCGGCTATCGGCTATCGGTTTTTCGTTGTCGGTATTAAAACACGTCATTCTAAATCTCCTCAAAACTCAAGACACGCAAAACAAAAGGAGTAGTAAAAGGAGAGAAAGAGAGAGAGAGAGAGAGAGAGAGAGAGAGAGAGAAGCCCCTTTTTTCTACTATCTGTCAATACGAACGTAGAAACATGCCATTTATCCTTCACATTTACCTTCCACTTTTTCCACTTTGCCTTTTCCCTTTGTTTGACAGTGCGATATAATGTCATGAATATGTACATTGTAAATTGTACACACATTTTGTTCATTGGATATAGCTAAAGGCAAAAGAACACCAATAACACAGACAACAACACAAAAGTATTTACTTTCTACACAAACTGCATTTTGTACATGTGTACCCCAAAACTCAAAACTCAAAACACATGGCTCAACCACAACACAGCCCTATTATGAGCATTATGAATACTAAATACCATACAAAATATGGAAAATGAATTGTTTTTCTTTACCGCTATATACCTACAATTTTCAGGTAAACAAACGGCAGATTAATATTAAAAAGAATAAATAATTTTCCACTTTACTTGAAACTTGAAACTTTGAAATTTGAAATATAAATTAAACACTAAAGTAAATTGTACATTTTATTTTTTATTATAAACAGGCTTTAAAAAAATTGATATCAATCCCACCATTTGTCTCTACATTATTTCTCTCTGAAAAGGAGAAAAATTTGCGCCACGACACTGACTAGTGACAGATGCGAAACAAAGACAAAAGTTGATGAATTTGACATCAAGAAAGAATGTAATTGGGAGGTTTAAATTTCCCTTCTAAATTCTATAATACAGAGACTAGTGAAAATGTGTGAAATGGAAAAGTATTTTCAGCTCCTTGATTACAGAGAGGAAATAAAATGAAAAAGTGGTTACCCAACAAGGAAATTTGTTGTACACAGTACGCAGTATACTTTCATATACTTCTCTCATGTAATAGAAAGTATACTAAAGAGGGATAAAAAAAGAGAGCTGTGATTTCTACATACATATCCAAATATTTGATAGCCTCGGTTTGGTTTTCGGTTAGTTTGTTGATTGGCTGGGTTGGTCGACTGAAGCTGAAGCTGAAACTGAATTGAACAAGTCGGGAGCCTAGATTCTACATTCTAGATTCTAGAGTGGAGAATTGAGAGTTGAGAGTTGATAGGGCTTGACTTGAAGACGGATAAAAGAAAAAAAATGAAGGGAAAAGAGGATAAAAGTAAGTAAGAAAGAAAGAAAGAAGAAAAGAAAGGAGATTGTGTTTGATAGTGGAGAGAGAGAGAGAAAGAGAGAGAGAGAGAATTTCATGAAAAGTCATTTTATTTTAGATAGAATTGGTAGCGGAGGGTAGCAGTTGGCAGTTGGAGAAAAGAGAAAAGCTTTTAAGACCATTCAAGAGGAGATTGGAGGAGCTCTTTGAGTTAGAGTGTGATAAAATAGGAGGTCGCATCACAACACATAACAACACACACAACACACAACACAACATGGTGTTCTCGTACTGGTATGGCGTTGCAGGGTAAACTTGTAAGAAATTACGAAGCCAAGTCACTTTCTCTACATTTCCTTACGTTGATTCTTCTTTCTTCTCTTTGTACAAATGGAGAGTACAGAAGCGAGAAGATAGAGTATTAAATGTATACTCACTGTTACTGCTACTGTTTAGTTTCTCTTTCCGTCCTCTTGTTATTTCTTGCCAGTCATGGCAAAATGCTGTTGCAATAAATCCACACAGTACCACACCCAAAAATGACTCTATTTTCCTTCCCTAATCTTATTGCCTCGCCTCAGATAACGAGATGCAATTTTTTTTTCTCTCTCTCTCATTCTCTCTCCTTTTCAGTGTTCAACAACTACAACCAACAACCTACAACGACTAGAAAGTTGATAGCTTCTCTCTATCAATTCCACAATGTTCCTCTCTCTCTTTCTTCTCTCACACACGCACATTTAGTACAATATTATTAAGCTAGTATATCGTCAATATGTAAGTTCCAATCCCTTTTCATAGAAACACACACACACGATTAGTACTATAATATTGTATAATATCCGGCTCCGGTGGTATCCTATAATAGGAGCCTAGCTTCTTCGTAGTCCGTGGTTCGTCGTGAAGTGATTTTCTTTCCTGACTTTTCTTTTTTTACCCTTTTTCACACTTAGGAAACAGGAAAAAGAAAATGGCCAGAATCAACCTTTAATCTTGCTATAGTATATAGCATATTTTAGTACATGTTATATGTGCAACCCAACTCTCTATACTTTGTACATTGTATTTTATATTATATAGTTTAATAGAGATTAAATGTAAACAGAGCTCTGCTTTCTCCAACTACCACACACACAAAATAAATGAACAAAGAAAGTACAAATGTATTTGGTGCAATTTGTACATGTCACTGTTTTTCTCTTCTCCTATGACTTTTGACTTTTGTAGAATGATTTGAGGCTTGAGGTTTGAGAAAAAAGCTAATTTTACTCAGTTATTGTTCATTGTTCAGCAATCATTCTTCGGTTGTCCATTGCAAATGCAGTAAAAAAAAAGATGGAAAAAAATAAAATAAAATAAATTTCAATATCTATTTAAATAATGATTTGATGATTTGAAACTCTAACTTGTTTTTTTTTATAAAAAAACGTGATTCACATATTCCGTGAATTTAATCCACGAATGCTGAAAAGGATGTATTAAAGATGTGTCTGTCGTAGAATAAATCTGAGAAATTATTTTGCTGTATAATATATTGCACATGTCAATAGGACTATAAAAATAAGAAGGAAAAGTAAGCTCTAGGAGCGCGTGGGAATATTTAGTCGTATAATATAATATATAATAGTTCCGACTTTAGACTTTATACTTGAGACATACAATTCCAATGTACAGTTTACACTATATGAATTCGTATGTATTGGGTATTTGGTATATTATATTGAATAAAATAGAATAGAAAATGGAATTGAAGAAATAGAAGAGGACAGTAAAAAGTGTGAACAAGAATTTCCATTTTCTCCTTCTCTTCTTTTTCTTTCTTTTTCTTTTTTTTCTCCTTAAATCCGAGTGTGAATCCCATGTTGGAAAAGTCGGAAAAATTCAAATTCAAAAGTCTTTTTATAGTCAGAGACAGAATTGGGATTGGAATGGAATGGAAATAGAAATCGGAAATTGGTCTTTCTCCTCCGTTTCCTTCCTTCTCTATTCTCTTCTCCTTTTCTCTATCTTCTTCGTCTTCATCTTCATCTCCGCTCTCTCTCTCTCTCTCTCTCTTTCTACTACGATCTCTCGATCTCCGACAAAGTCTCCTTTAATATGACGCTATAAAGTTTGAAGACTTTTATGTTGAAGCTGTGATCATTTTGTTCTCAACTAACATTGACTAGCAGAAAACGACACGACAACCGCAGAATGTACATTGTACATTGTACAGTTTACAGGACTCGTATAGCAATACATACCTTACACTTGATCTACTGAACAACCTATGCACTATATTCTGTATACATATGGTCTCTTAAGATATGGTTGGCTGCACGTCTATCTATTCCATGTACCAATGTACCATGTACTACTATGTATACAGTATACTTGTATGAAATGTAGTGCGTGTTAAGGCGAAAAGTATTCACTCGGGATCGTAGAGATCACCAACCGAAAACCGAAAACCCAAAACTGAACACAACCAAAATCCAAAATCCACACACTATTACGATTACTTTTCCTTTTCCTCCAATCCAACATCCACATTCACATTTCCATTGCATTTTAGATAGTTTGAGACTTGAGACTTGAGACAGTGGAGAGAGACTGTGCAATAGTCTAATATCTAATATCTAGTGACTAGTGTCATCATCCTCTCCTCTTTGTCCATGAAATTCTCCCTGTCTTTTTCTAAAAGTTTCTTGTACACTCAAAGTTGTCCTTGTTTTGTACTTTGTACTTTGTACATGTCATACTTATATCTTATATTATTGTGGAGTTGTAAGAGAGTGGCTTGTACTATCTGGATTCTAGCTTCTGGATTCTAGATTCAAGGGATGATGCCTCTATTACAAAAATACTAATACAAAATACAATATAGTTAATCCTCCAGTCCGTAACATGCATGTTTTGTAATCTACTGTACATTGTACATTGTACATGTTATAGATGTATCTACAAAATCTACAATCCAAGTAGTGCAAAGTGAGATGGAGAAGAAAGAGATAACTGTTGACTCCTCTCTTTCTTTTTCTCTTCCTCGTCTTTTGTAGACAATTTCTATGTAGTGTAACTGTAGCCAAAAATGTACAGATGAAAAGATAGATAAGACTACGTACATTTATATTCGTATATGTATGTGTGAATGTGTGGATGTGAGATGTGAAATGTGAGTGTGTAGTCAAGTGTAAGATGGGGAAGTGTAAAAGTCTGGGGAAAACATGCAATCTGGAGTCTGGAATCTGGAATCTAGAATCTAGAATCTAGAATCATCACATTTTGTCAAGGAGCTGATCCTATGATTTCCCATGAATGATTTCACGACATGTCCAATTATCTGACGTTCTACAGTCTAAACGTTCTTATCTGATCCCAACTAAGCTTCCTATTTTCCAAGGAACGTCAGAGGAAGAGAAAGAACCACAAAGAAAGTAGGGAAGGGAGAAAGAAGAAGGCGATGCTTCCCTGAGTCTCGAGTCTTGAGCATACAGATATAAAGTTGGTGGGGTTTAGTTGGACTGAGAAATTCTGAGTGAGAATACGGAATACGGAATACGGAATTTGGAAAACGGAATACGGGAATTGCGTGTGTAGTCTGTAGATTGTAGTCTGTAGTCAGCATGAAGAATCAAGAGTCAAGAGTGCCGAGATAGATTGAAGACTTTTATCACGTAAAAGTAGATAGGTAGCTTATTTAGTCACTCTTTTCTCCATTACCACCTTTATCTTTTTATGTATACATGTACATATAATACTCTATACAGCCAACAATATAGAATACAAAATGTAAAAGGTAGGGCTATATTCAGTAGACAGTGGATTGCGGATTGTGGATTGGTTGAGTAGTCTTTACCAAATAAATCCAACTCTTTTTTTTCGATTTCTTTCTCCTCTTTTTCTGCATCGCGTGAGTGGTGAGTGTATTTAATACAGAATACAGAGAGATGTAATTTATATGAGTATGAGTATTATGTATCTGTACACTGTATAGTATACAGAGGAGCTCAACTGCAACTGCTTACCCCTAAATAGTAGATAGTAGATATCAACTATCTACGTCCAATTTTCAACTTTTCCAACTAATAGGAGAACAAAGTTAAAGTAGATTGAACACGCACAAATTAGATGAGTCTACACAGAAAAGGAGAAAGGAGTACTTACGCTTACATCGTACATCATGTATTTACTTCTATACATTGTACATTGTACAGGCTAATTCACCAGGGTGTGGAATGCAGAAACATGTAATTTAATTTCAGTGTCTAGTGTCTAGTGTCTAATGTTACAAAATTAGGGGGAAAGAGGTAAAGATGGGGGATGAACGACAAATAACAAATACCTTTTTAAATATCATTTTATAACTTACATATTTTAGGTTTTAGGTACGTCAGCTTTATAAATTAACAAGCAACATTAAATTAAAATTAAATGCCACGGGGTTCTTTTCACACTCAAAGTCTATACATAATATATAATATATAGTCTAAAAGCTAAAAATATTGTATAAAAAACTGTTGCCAGGCTTCAATATTCAACATTCAAAGTCAGTGCTCAGTGTCAATAAAATCTTCTAGCTAATTGTTAATCTCTTCACCGTAATGAAAAAAGTTTTGGTGTTCTATCTAAGTCTGAGTATCTGATCTGTGATAAAGAAGAGAGGTGATATTAGCACAGAGAATGGTTATCAATTTAATCAACTTTGTCACGAAGGGGAAAATTTCCGCAGAAAGATTCCGAGTAAGATAAGATCCATTGAAATAAACGTTACATCTTTTATCATCACACTGTACACTGTACACTGAGCATTCTACACTGAGCATTGTACATTGTGCATTACGTCAAGCTCTTGAAAGTATCTGTTGATATCTATTCATCTTATATACCATATAAATAAACAGCGCAAGTGAAAAGCGGTATAATTACTAATTAACTGTAACTGGACAAATAAATTAAAGTTGGTCATACAGATAATCATCTTGCTCTTTCCTCTTTCACATTAAATATTCAAGTCGCTTTTAATTTGTTATTTGTAATTTCTAACCAAAAGTTTCAAGGATTAAATATTACATACTATATTGATATTTTATAACTTGTAACACATTTTTTTACCAGCACTCTTGCAAATATTATAGTAGCAAAGGAACTTTAAATTAACTTTTCTCAAAGCAGTAGTTGGCTAGATAATTTCAATGTAAATCCACATATCATGCGGATGGTTGATACTGCCTCAATTCTCTCACTTTCCTTTATTCAGATCTGTAAAAACAACCACTTTTAAATGCTGAATGAGAGGAAGTAAAAGATTTTTATAGTGTACAGTGATAGTGATAAAGATAGCGGGAGAGGAGAAGATGAGAGGAGAGGAAATGAGTCAAAAAGTATCATGATAATTGAAATGAGTGGTTGAGAATTGAGGAAGGAAAGAGTAAAACACACTCGTGATGATGATAATGATGCTGGTGGTGAATTCTTTGTAGTTTTATTCTAGGTTCTAGGGAAAATCCAAAAAGAAAGGCCGACAGCCGACAAAACAACAAAACTACTACTGACTATACTGACTACTGTATTTGTCTATGTTTTACTCTTTACTCATCCTTTGATTCTTCACTCTTTACTCTTTACATAAAAACATAAAAACATACACACATGTTGAAAGTTTACCTTTTTTGAACCAGGATAAAACGTATCAAGCATGAGGTATGAAGAATGAAGTATGAAGTATCAAGTGAAGAGAGAAGGGGAACTTGGTTTTTGGAGTAAGTCGTTGAGTTAATTGAATGTGTGTGTGGGATATGTACATTGCACATCACACACTTACATGTGTGTCTAGTAAAAAGAAGGGAGAGAGATCAGGATAATTTTCTAATGAAAGGTTTTAAAAGGTCCTTTTTCTATGTGTTTATGTGTTTTTCGTGTCTACAGTCTACACCCCCTGTTGCAAGTTGCACTACTTTATACATTGTACACTGTACACTGTACAATGCGTACTCTACATTTTAGATACATATCATTTTTGAGCACATACTGTTACATTTCATTTAATTAGTTTGGAAATTAAAAGCAGAGAATAACATCAGGATATCATATGAACTGTGAAAATGTACACAATCCACAATATCTAATACCTATTATTGACAATGGACAATGGACATTAAAAAAGGCAAATCCTCAATCCTTAATATCATCAGACTTCAGAATGTATGAAATATTAAAGGACATCATCATTTTTGTAGAGTTTAGAGTGTAGAGTTTAGAGGATTATTGACACATAAAAAATATAAAGTACGCGGTACATGTCAAAAAGGTGGGTGATAGTGGATCGTGGAATTATATGTGGAAAGTATTGCTTGTGCACTGGGCACACTTATCTATTTTACAGTAATTAGTTTTATTGCTACATATTTTTTCCACTTCATTTTTCATCAGATGTACTAAACAGTAAAAAGGTAAAAGGTGAGCATAGAATAAACTAGACTTTTATTGCATTATTGATAAAATAGTATTACGTTTTACTTTTTTTCCGAGTTTAGAGTCATGAACAGTAAACGGGAAAACTAGAGACAAAAAGTTAACTGCTTTTACTATACATAAAGCGTACGCTCTACACTGTTATTTTGCATTGGATTTATGTCTATTGAATATTGAAGTATCGTCGCCCTTCTCACCACCTCCATTGCATTTTTCCATCTGGAAAGTGTTTCGTGCTCATAAACTCATGAACCTCATTCCTCATTCCATTCATTACGCTCATTTCAAATCCCAACGCCATAATTGCTGAAAAAGTAAAAAGAGTATACTAGAAAACTTGCCCGACTATAAATAAAATAAATAATATACAAAATGTATCATAAACGTCATGATCGAGTCAAATTAATTCATTTGATTCTCATTTCTCTATTCTCCCCTCTGCTCAAGTTTGCAGTAATCATGTGCACTTTTCTTTGCTCCTACTGTTTTTAAACCTCTACGCTCTTTGTAATACACATGCTCTTCACATTTCACATATGATCATAGAGTATCCTGTCATATGGTTTTATGTTTTATGCTACTTTGTATTTTGTATTTACTATTTACTATCTTGTGTAATGTATTTTATTGGAAATGGTGTGTGTAATATGTAACTTAAAGTAAAGTTAAAGGGTCATTTTTTTTTGAGTCAATAATGCACTTACTGCATTTCTGTCTCCTCTCTCATCTCATATCCATCATTTAGTCTCGTTTACGTCACAATGTGTGTAACACGTTGGATGTTGGATTCTGGATTCCCCGGAGGTCTGACACGATCAAACTACCCAAGTACCAACTACCAGTGAGCATTACACATTACACATCAGAGTTCAGACAGACTTTCAACCACACGGACTGACTTTTATGCTTTTGTACAGCTATATACTTTTTTGATGGATATGCCAAATGCCAAATGCTCCTGTTTTGGGGTTTGGAAGAGGTAAATGGCTCTTTCCTGATCAACTTATCTATATTATGTATTACGTATTATGTGCTAGTTACAAGTAATGGTTATGAGCTTTTCACTCTACCTTTTCTCCGTTTTTCTAATCGATCACCAATGTCAAACAAACCTGCTCATTACATAATGAAGCTTCCGATGTACAAAACAATTAATTTTGAACCCAAAAATGTTTTATAAACACATCCCTGCCTGATACCTGATGAAGACCCATGGAAAAATTATCCTCTATAATACAAAATACAAACTGTGTAATATACGATAATAATGTAAAATGTCAAATACCGCTTGTACTTTATAAAACTGTAGTCATGGAAAAAGAAGATGAAAAAGTATAAAACAAAACACAAAATATAACGAAACATTTTAATTTTTTAAAAATCAAGGGAGCTTTTTATTGAGAGTCATTTGACGTCCAAAATTCAAAACAGAAGCAAGGAGTATATGCTTATAACTTATAAGCATAACGAAAAATGATCCAAAATCCATAATATTTCTAACTCCAATTCGTGATCCGTGGAATAATCTTGTGGAATAAGTATTTATTCTTTTGTAATCTTTGAACTTTGAACCCGGAAGGAAGAAGCTTTGTACAGGAAATTTAAACCACAAGCAAGATATTTTCTTAGTTGACAGTTGACAGAGTCTGCAGAAACTTCAAAATGTTTAATAGATCTGGGAGTGGAAAAGATTCTATGGTCGGGAAGCCTGGGAAAGTTGTTAAAAAGCCAACTCCAAAGCCTACTCCGGCTAGAAATTCTAACGCGTAAGGTCATATTCATTGAGAATCAACTATCAACTATTGTTTACAGTCTACAATAAATGCGAGTGTACTTGAGTAATGTATTTGTTATTTATTGTGATTCATACTTTTATGATAAATTTTACAGCCCAGGGCCTACAACAGATGAACCCTTGGTTTCGCAAATGTTAGGTCCAAATGGAGAAAAATACTTTGAACAACCACCGCGTCCAGTTCCACCGGCACCCAGTATGACCGAGTCCAATGAAATCCTAAGTAAGGAAATCAATGTTATAAATGAGTCATGTTACTGCTTATTATGTGATTGCGTACAAATTCATATTTGCGTTATACGTAAAAGCATTTATTCCCTGTTCTAGTAAAGGACCTCTTTGAAAATTCCAGTGAAGGGCCAAATTCTTACTATTGGCTTATGAGTAGTTCAAATTTTTGGATTCAACTCATCCTTCCTCAGTTTAAAGATGGTGAGTAAATTGGTAGTTTCTTAATTAATAATAATAATAATTATTATTATTGATTTCCGTTTTATGTTTTATTTTTTATTACAACAAAATTCCAGTGTACACGTATGAAACCAGTGATTCTGCACCCCTGTACGGGATTTACAATGAGCGTGGTCATTTAGTCTTCAGTGCCATTGACACCTCGAAATTCAAGGAGAATCGTGGCCCGTGTAAAGCCTTCAACTTTACTATTGTAGACTCTGTTGGTGCTGGTTTTTTAAGGGTATCAAGAAGGTTCCGATGCTTCTGTGAAACATTCATCCGCTATTTTCCATGTTGGTGTTGTGGACCATATAAAAATGTACTTAAATACTTTAATACTAGTGATTCTCATTTTCCCCTTTATTAATTAATTAATATTTAATAATAATAATAATTTTTTAATTTTTTTATAATTGATTATTGATTATAACAGTGTTTTGTTGGTTAAGGAAGCAGTGATAGGGAATGTAGACAATAGTTTTACTTTTAGAGTAAAGCAAGAGTGTCGACCATGTCGTTGTGATAAAACCCACTATACGGTCTATGATGTGGCGACGGGTCATCAAGTCCTTTCCGTTGAAGGCCCGGGTGACCTCTGTGCTCTACGGGTTCCTCACGGCTTAACTCCTCCAGAAGTCCCAAAATTCACTTTTAAGGATAGTAAAGATGATATTGTGGCTATTCTTCGGAAAACCTATGCGGATGTCAAAGACGATGATAATTATGGCTGTCAACGAGTAACTCCACTCACTCTCTTCTTTCCAAAGAATACAGATCTAAAATATCGAGTGATTGCCCTTGGCTCTACTTTTTTATTGGACTACATGTTTTTTCAAAAGTAATGATGATAATAATAATAATTATTATTATTTATTATTTTGATGTTGATTGATGAAAAACGTCTTTTATTATTTTTTTTGAATTATTTCATGGTTTTTGTTTCCAATTTTTATTATTGAAAAAATAAAATGAATGTTATTTTTCTGTTTTAACTGTATCAACTACAAAAATCCATAAGCCGTGAGAATTTTATTTCAAAGCTTTGCAGTTCTGAATAAAACAGAGTGAAAATCAAAAAGCATACGTCGTCAATTGTCAATTTTGTCAATCGTCAAGTTTATAAATTTCTATTATTCTCAGACTCTAGAATCTAGAATGTGGGTGATTTTTTTTTTTTTTTGAGTTTTGGGCTATATTACACAAGATAAAAGATACTTTTCATGCAAACTGCTCAAGTATCAAGTACCTTCATGATATGCATCAACTTAATCAATGATCTCTTTTACTGTGATTCTCTCATATTGTGTGTTGCATATTATATAATATTATATGCATATGTACTCAACACTCAACTACAGTTTGAGTGGTTTTTGATTTCAAATTGCCGCAAGGAAACCCTTCACTTTTGTTCTCTCAAGTAGCATACCGTGTACAGTGTACAATGTACAATGTACAATGTGTATAATATTCTACTCTCTACTCTCTATTCTCTGTCCTGTCCCTGAACGTTCCCTTCGTCATCATTACTATTATTGCGGACAATACGGAATATGAAGGGAGAGAGTCAATGAAAGTCAATCATTTCATGAGGAATGAGAAATAATAGTAGATTTGAGACTTGGTTTGAGTGGATCGCTCAAAACTCAAAATACTCAAAATGCTCATAATGCTCAACCTGCAGCCACACAACCGCACTTCATACTTCATACTTCATACACACGTTCCCTCTCAAGTCTCAAATCTCAACTCTTCCTGATTCCCGATGAAAAAAACTGGAGTTTTTATGCAGTATACTGTACACAGTATACATGATATCACTGTATTTTAAAAGTATAAAAAGTAAGCAACATATTTATATTTTACGCAGCTTTATGTGAGACTCGAGACTAGAGACTCGAGGATGAAATCAAAAGGCAAAAAGCCCTATGGGGAAAAAAACAATGAAAATGAACAACTTTGTGTTTTGTGTAGTCTGTAGTCCGGACCATATTTTCTACAAACTTTGTGTATTATGTATTATTTATTATTTACTTTTCCCCGTTCAAATGATTATTATTATGATTATTCGTTCCATATTGAATAATGAATAAAACATCAAGCTCAGGAAGGCGAAAGGAGAAAGGAGAAAAATAGAAACATGCAATTGATATTATATTTCCACAAAACAATTTTCGAGTTCTCAACTCTGGAATCTGGAATCTCAAACAACGTACACGCGTAGAGCACACGGCCGTACTTTTAAAAATAGTACATAACAAACATGTTACATATGTACTACAAACATTGTGACAGAGTAGGGAGGAAAAAGGAAATGGTTAAGGTCCTTCACACTTCTAATTGGTAACTTTGACTTTTGTTCAAATTTTGAAGGATGATCAATGTTCAATACTCAATGATAAGTGATACTGGGTAAACAAGTTTCTTTTACAAGTGGGATCTGAACACAGTAAATTATTTTTTCCCATAATATACATTGGAATATAAAATGTAACTTAAATCCTCAGCTCTTGATTCTCATGAGTAAAATGTATAATGTTTTTTTTAGCTTTGCTTTGATTAAAGATTAAAGAGGGGATGAAAGTAATATTATTTTTTGAAACCTCTGCTACCCGTTGTTTATTATTTATTTATTATTCATTCTCAAACACCCAAAAATCTACAAATTGCAGTATGTTGTGTACATTTTTAAGTATATTGTCAATAAGTTCAAGATTCAAGTTGTGCCAAATGCCAAAAGGAGTAGAAAGTAGAAAGTTAAAAGGGAGTTTGAGGATTTTAAATTTCAAATTCATCCTGAATCTCATCAGTGCACATTGTAAAACGTAATATAAAAGATTTCTTTTTTCTTCATTTCGATTTATCTGTACTTAGTACTTAGTACTTGTGATGTATAAATGATGAAGAATTATTGGGAATTGAGAGATCATAATGTACTCAGCAAACTGTAATGTACTGTTGTAATGAAAAGGGAAAATAAAAAAATGGGTTGTGTCACGTTTGACTGGTGGGGTAATCGTTTAATAGATGTGCGTCCACAAACAGACACACACACAGTTTTAAAATGTGAATAGAGTGAACAGATGCGAACATGAAATAATAATGATGACTACTACTTTGAGACCAGTATTTTGGTATTGGTATTGGCATTGGGAGGAGAGGGGAGGATGATTACAAAAGATGAGGATTGTAGAAACCATTTGGAATTTGGATGCATCTCTAGGATCCAGGATCTTCATCCCTGTATTCTCCATACAATGTGTAATGCGTTATGTGTATATCATACATGCAAGTAGTAAATAGTAAATACTAAACACACAGGAGTAAATATCCGTGTAATCTGTATTCATTGTACAATATGCAATCCTCAAACTTCCCAACTGATAGCTGATAAACTCTCTATACTCATGTTCCCTTTTTTCCTCTTTCCTTTCCCGTGTACATTATACATACTACATACTGAATACTCACCCCACTTATAAAACTAAATAATTTACTCAATCAATCAAACACTGGTGACTGATGGTGACTGGTGATCTCCTCTATAAAAGTTGTATTACGTCTATTTACTATTTACATAGATGGAAAATGGAATCACTTGGTAGTTTACTTTAAAAACAATACAAATAAAACAATGATTTCGTAAACTCTGATTTTATTATTTATTGCCATAAAAGATGCATCTTATTTCTTATAAAATCCTGAAAGCTTTTAGATGTGAGAAAAATGAATAAAAAAGATTTGGAAGCCAGTACAAAAATAAAAAATGTAAAAGTGTACAATGTTCCACAGGGATCTCAGATTAGTTTTAGGATGTAACAACAATGAACACTGAGCAGTGAGCAAAAGCTTGACTAAAAAAGAGATCATTTATTATGGATTAAGTAACTCTTTTCTGTTCATTTCAACTTCTTTATGTTTTATGTCTACATGCATGTGGTATTTTTCTCTATATAGATTGGTTTGGAGTTTGGAGTTGTGAGTAGTCAGTTTTATGTATTATGTAGTAGAGAAGCAATTTTCAATTCTTTATTGTACTCTCTCTAAAATGCTGGTATTCTGTAGTCTACACTAGTGCTAAAGCCCACAGCAGTAAACAGTAAAGTTAGACAGAGACAGAGAGAAAAGGAGAAAACAATAGAAAATGGGGAAAATAGACATTCATTTCGGGTTTCTCTGTGTTTTTACCTATGAGTCGAGAAAAGAGAATCCAAATGGGGAACAGCGAATAAAGGGCCAACGCCCATTGCCAAGCAATAAAATATAAAGTAATGTGTAAATACACAAAGGGAGAATTAAGAATAAATAGTATGGAGTATGTAGCATGAAATACGGAATATAATACAAAGTACAAAATACAACATACAAGCAAACATCAAACATAAGCCTAAAACCTAAAACACAAAATGTTCACATATTATTACACAAGAAAAAATTTTGCAGAAGATCGTTTTCCCTTGTCAACTTAAGTTGAATGACTTGTGATAAAGTGTAAAAAGAACGAGCTGGAAAAGTTGGAAGTTGGAAACTTGGTAAAATTTTACTTTTTACTGACAAAAGGTAAAACAGTAAAATGTCATTTTCATCATCACTCTTTTGACTTTTGACATGACATGAAATGCAAATTCTTTGAATGAACCGAGTCTTTCGTCTATAAAATCACCTGTTTAGTTGTAATTTATACACAGTTTTGGTTGCGAGACTGGATGGGTAGTTTGTAGTTTTGTTGTTAATTAAACATTCCAAATTCCAACCAAGCTATTACTTTTACCGAGTACAATGTTAAAACTCAAAATGATGGACCATTTACAGCGTAGTCCAAACACGTAATAAAATTATTCTAGATTCTAGATATACCTTCATCTTTTGTATTTAAACGCAAAAGTCGTAAATCCATCCATATGTTTTACTTTTGCACAAGCTTTCTAGGTTTATTTTTTACTTTTTTATTATTTGATGACGTAAATTACAGGAATTCCTCTTCATTTTTTTACTTTTATAGTAGAAGTTTTGTCAATTTGCATAATGAATATTGGATATTGTACAAAAAATATATTGGTATGAAGTAACACGACCTCAAAATTTCAAAACGAAATAATAAAGAATACAGCTTTTTTAGATAGTTTGAGCACACAGCACACAATTTGATGACAAAAATGAATTGATTAAAAAAGTTACAATATATCAAATCGATTCCGTATAATATAAAAGTATAGGCAAATTATGACGAGTAAAAATGCATTTGAAATATTCTGGCTCTTTCGCGTCTAATAAAATTCATTTACTTTTCATCTAAAATTTATAATGTATAAAACTAGTGAAAACGAAAAAGGGTAAACTCAACAGCTCTAGATTCTAGATGTGGCTTTTGTTCAGATTTATTGAGGCAGCGGTGATTGTGTGTGGATAGATCACAAGAAGTTTCACATACAACAGACAAGTAGATACGTAGTATGGAGTACACACTGAATAGTGAATCTTTTCTTTTCCTCCTTTTCTTCTATCGTCCTGGTTTTCTTCTTTCCTTAAGAGACAAGAGGAAAAGTTTACAAGATGAGAGGCCAATGGGGAGCGAAGAAGCGGCAACAGAAAGTTTTTGATTGGAAAACGGTTGAGATAGAAAGGCTGACAATGAAT
>JABASP010002616.1:0-18854 GCA_019776565.1 Sminthurinus signatus | reverse complement strand
CCCACTCACAAGGGGTGGGTTACAAAAATTTTCCGAACATCGATTCTAACTAATTAGACTATGGAGAATCCGATGGCCATTAAAAAAGAATCTATTTTTTTGTGCGCGACCGTCAGGGACCCGGAGGAGCTGCAGTTACAGTCTCAATAACAAAATATTAATAATAAAATAATTATTACTTGTTTTCTTTATTCATTCTAGGTGGAAAACATAAATACGCGATAAATCCGGAGGAGTATATATTTGCGGTAATTTTTTTTATTAAATCTTAAAATTACCTTATTAACCTTTTTTTTTGTAGAATTTTAATCTTGGATTTTAGAAATTTCATTATAGGTACAAGTAATTTTTTGTATATATTTTTTTGGTATCATGAGGGTTAGACATAGATATAATATATTATTAAACCAATAAGAAGAAGAAGTCAATATGTTAATTTAATTTCTCGATTTTGTTTTTCATTATAAAATATTCCAGGCTCTCAATCTGTAAGTATTCTACATATTTATTTACAAAATCGCTCTCATTATAAATAATATGTTTTATATATATATATATATGTATATAAATATTTATGTATGTTTCGTATCATTTAAAAACAGAATGATATATTTTAAACAACCACTATGTTTTTTTTTTATTTGTTTAGATACTTGGATATTGTGAATATCTTCCTCTACATCCTTTCGATAATAGGAAGTCGGGATTAAGTTAGCGTTTAAAGAGTTTTCAACCAGGATCCCCTCAAGTCCTTCGTCAGTAACTCTAATTTATTGGAATTTTTCTTCTGAGCCATTTCTGTCTTTGTTCTCAACAATATCTGGAAAAAGAAAATAAACACATTTGGATCATTGGATTTTAACTAAGGTATATATTTATAATTTATAATATACACATATGTATATATATATTTACACATCTATCCAGTATATATTACGCTGACACTCTTTTATATATATATTATATATATATATATCTCATCAACATGTGACTGATCAAATAAAGGTCCCAAGTATAAAGACATTTTTGGCTATACATGAATGATTGAATACAAATCCTTTATAAGAATTTTAAAATATTATATATATATTGCAAATGGATTTTTTGGGTTAGAAATATGCTGTCACATGAGGTCTTTAAAGGGTACTTCTAAATTCTAAATGAAATATAATAATACCTATTATATACAAAATATACTTTTAACATTTCAAGTAATATACAGTTACGATTAAAACGAAAAAACAAAGTATCAATCATGATGGCGAAAAAAAAAACATTTTTCATAAGTTACATTTACACACAGTAATTAGCTCTAATTCCTGTTGAATGAGAACTATTAAATTATGTGTATTTGTACTTTAAATTTTACATTTTTTACTTGTACTTTGTGAATTATTCATACTTTAAAGTTATTTACTGTAAAAATAATATTTTCTACAGTGTTATATGTTATATCTATTACAAAAATGTGTACATTTGAACACACTGTTTTTTATGTAAATTAGTCAAGGCATCAATGTTAGATTAGTACAGTATTTGAAGTCGCCTAAAATTTACAAGATTAAACTTTGATGAAACTTTTAAAGTCCAGAAATTTGAAGCATCCTGTTTTTAAAATTACATGAGCTACTCTGTAACTCATACATTTGATAAAACAGTTGCAGTTATTGTCACATTCTTCATTTAAGGATGGTTTTTTTTTATCTGAGTCTATTACTAAATAAAAATATACGTTTCATTTTTCATTGTTTACTAGAATAGTTTCAATTGTTACAAAAAATATCTAGAAACAATCTCGGATTCCTATATATATATATGTACATAATACATAATATATAATAAGAATATATAAAATACAATATTGCAAGGCGATGAAACGGAATACATAAGTACCTACTACACTTTTATATTTCATATTTTATGATTGTTACATAAGATATCGTGTGAAAAAGTTTATAGATACCTACTTGTATTATAATATTATAGTGTATATTGTAGGTGTTATACGAATTTGGTATGTATGCACTTGGTAATATGTACGCAAGATCTATGTAATCTGATACTATGTTATCCTATGTTATGTTGTGTATCTAGTATCTAGCATATACACGATGTATGTTAGATATACATAAATAATGTACCAGCACTTTTTTGGCTTCAGAATTATACAAAAAATTGACAACTTTCATAATATTATTGTATGTAGTTGTCAATAATATCTCATACTATAGATATTATTTAGTCTAAGTATGTGACGAATATTGTGTAAGATCCATATGTCGGTACAGAAATATAATACAATATAATATATTATACAATACTGTATCTATGCAATTAGGATTAATATAATTGTTGATGTAAAGTATAATCTGTAGATGTTTATATATATGTATTATGTATATAGGATTCATAGAATAATATTATTTGTCGTAAATACACAATGTCGTTGCTAGATTTCAAATTTAATAGGATATATTGAAGTAAATACTAAAAAAAATTTCAAATTCGAGTACGGCTGTAAAATAATCGATGTAACGTGTTATTTCTAACAGAATAATTATTATTGTAATAATTATAATTGTTTCTTCAGTAATTATTGTTGATCATTAATCATGTATATACCTATACTATATATATAGTGGAATATTAAATATTGTACTTTCATGATGGAAGTATATACGTGTGCGTATACGCATACCTTGAAAATATACTATAATATAATATATATTGTATAGATGTATTATTTGTATGTGATACTTTTTAGTTGTAATTTTAATTAAATATAAACTCAACAAGTGATTATCCATCAATATAGAAAACATAATAATGTACTACTTATACTATAACAGTAGTACTAGATTTAGACCTAAATTTATGTATATATATTGATTTTTTGCATCAAAACACCTATATTTTGCTATACTTCTTATGAAACAAAAAAAAATATTTGAAAGTAGAAATAGTTTGCTCAATTTTTGTTTGCTTTTCTGTTCTATTACTGACTAAAGCCTAAGATGAAGAAAGAACCAAAGAAAAGTCTTTTTTTTTGTTGTTATTGTTGTAATATGTTGATAATATTATTTGATGGGTTACGTGGGACAGTCTTCACTGATTAATGAGTACCGAATAGCACTAATTATTGTATTGTTTCAAATTTTTAAATGTTTTACATTGAAACTTTAGTCAAAAATAGAAAAGTTTGAGATCTGACTATATTATGGTAAATTTTCTTTCCTGTACAAAAGAAGAAACTTTCTACAAGTTTAGATCACTTTCAAATAATTGGGACTTTCTCTACTATTTTTGTTTAAAATCTCAAATTTGTCAGTTCTTTCATTCGTTCTAAACCCGTTTGACTCAAATTTGAACTACATACGCGTGTGTATGTGTTCCTTAGTTTCAAGTTGTATAAGAAATCATTTATAAATATAAACTGTACATAAATAAATTGTTTTATTTTGTTGTGTCCACGTAAATATTGTATTTTTTTGTTTACTTTAAATACATGTACTTCTCATTCCATCATAAATATGTGCTTATTTTGAAGACATTCATGTTGATGAATCTATTTTAATTAATAATCTATTTAAGACTTGATGTGTTTCTACTTTCCACTAACATGTAAAAGTTTTACAGTAAAACGCATAATAATAGCTAAGTATAAAAGACTCTATATAGCCTGAATGGATGAAATCTTTGTTTTTTTTTGCTCATTTTATGATTGATGAGTACTGATACATATAATATTAAAAAAAACAAAGTCACTTACTTGTTGATTAGAAGATGCCATATGCCGGACTCTAGTTGATAATTCCGCTTGAAATTTTGCTGGCCAAAGAACCTCAGTGACGAGTCCTGAAGTTAGTCCTTCCGTTGCAGTTAATTTTTTACCCGTATATAACATTGCATGTGTAAGTCGATTTCGTGGAAAAAATTGAAGACATTCTGGCAAGTATTCATTTTTGGTGTAATTAGTTTGAAAAGTTGCTTTGTCTGATGCATAAACCTAAAATCAAAGAAATGTTACATTGTCGTACAATATACAAAATACTCATATTACATATTACATAGAAACTAGACACATTTTACATTAATTAAACTGATCAAATCATTGTTATGTATATTTTAATGTAATTTTATTACTACTAACCAAATCAAAGAACTGAAGAAATAGAACTCCAAAATCTATAGCATCCCCGCTAACACCAGCAACAAGAATTTTTGGGTAATTTATTAAAGCTTTTACTAGTGTATCAAGACAGGCAATCATGGAATCAGCCATACTCTCTCTCAGCCCATCGTCTTTTTCTGCCCTGATTTCTGTAACGAAAATTACAAGTTACATATACATATTATACATATATGCATGAAAAATGAAAAGGATTTCATGATAATACTGTACATGATTGCTGACAAAGATAGATTTTTCATAGGTATTACCTTCTATATCAATACCCTGAATAAATCCGTTCGTCGTAGTTAATTGCACTATTGACACTTTATCATCCGCTTTTAAAGTGTTCAATATGTGAGTCACCCGTCCAGTTACCTATAAATATACATGTAAAACAAAACACGTAGAAATAATTATTTCAAAGGGACAAAAGTATCTACAATCTACAGTATACGCTGTATAAATGAGTACTTTTACTTGTGTCTTATAGCTGACACACAAACAAACATTTTACAAGACACCATAATATAAAATGTATGAACCAAAATTCTTTGAAATGAAAAAGCTTTGAATATTTTTTTAGTACTAAGATTTTTTAGACTTTAGTCTTTACCTGTGAATTAAATTTAGTAGCCTCTGCACTCACTGTAATATAACCGACTGACTCTTGAACTCGGAATTGTACGGAATCATCTGATGACGATTGTATTGTTCCAGCTGTGTGTAATTAGTAATTAGCAAGTGAGTATTTAAAATTTACTACAAGTACGAAAAGTGATGTATGATGTATTATATCAAGTGAAAATTATAAGTTTAGCTTGCATACTATAGTCTTTAACTAACCATTGGGGTGGACAGGAGATGGACTTCTAGATGAGAAATTAAAATTGGAGCTTGAACTCCTTCTTCTGATAATTTTGGATGATGGTTCCAATTTAGCTTTTTTACTCTTCTCCTCTTTCTCTTCCTGTTGTAGTTGTCTTCGACTCTTTGCTTTTTGTCGGAGACTTACCTTATTAAATAATTTAGTTCTGGAACCCTCTCGAACTAAAATATGCGGGAAATGAAATAAACAAAATGTATAAGAATTAAGAATAAGCACAAAGTACATAAAATACAAGTATGGTTTTTTTTTGTAAGACACCTTTTTTTCTTGTACATTGAGCATTAAAAGTCAAAAGTGTTATATGTACATTATATACCTTGACTGGCTATAAGGTCACGATTTTTTTGAAGCTCGGACAATTTTGCTTCTTTTGTTGCAGGTGAATCACCTGGAGAAGCTGCAGCGGCCGCGGCGGCTTTTCTACTGCCTCTACCACCACCCATCAAAATTTTTACGGTGCCTTCATCTTGCAGAAGCCTGTAAAGACAATATGAAACACACATACATATTACATATGATATCATATTTCAGAACATGTTGATTAAATTCTAAGTACGTTATATATATATATTTTTGTACAAGTACATTAAAAATCAAAAATTTACCTATCCAATTCTGAACGGATATTTCTTGGTTTTCTACCTCTATTAGATTTTGGTTTGCTTGTATCAGTCGTGTTTGAATCTGTAGTATCTTTGGATTGTTTTTGTTTTTGTTTGGTTGAATTCTGTGTAGCTGTTTTTGTTGTTGATTCGGGACTTGTATCATTTTGAGCATCATCTTCATCATCCTCCTCCTCATCATTATTATCATCACCACGACTCTCATCAACTTTACCTTCACCATCTTCTACTTCCTTTCCTTTTTCCCCATCTTTATCCATTGTAGTATTCTTTTCCGTAGTCTTTTTTGTTGGTTGTTTAACTTTTAGGTCTGGGGATGAAGAAGATGCAACTGATGAGGAATCTTCATTATTACCCAATTGAGAGTCTTGGGAAACAACATTTTCTGATGTATCCATCAATGATGAAGTATCATTATTATTTTTGGTATCATTTAGACTAACATTACCATTATCACTAGTAGAAATAGAAGTAGTAGTAGTAGTAGTAGCAGCAGTAGTAGTTGTAGTTGTAATTTTATTTATAGGGCCAGTTGAAGAAGCCGCTTGTTGAACTTGTTCTTCCGGTTCCGGTTCTTCTTGTTGATTGTCCTTTGCTCCATCGACAGAAATGACTGTGTCTTTAATATTTTCTTCCCCTTTTTGTTCCTTTGTAGAACTGACTTGAGGATTTTGATCTTTGATTTTTTGGTCTTTCTCTTCTAATACTAATTCTGCCGGTCCTTTATTAGCCTCAGAATTTACTTCTGTTCCATTTGTCTCCATATCTCTTATTATTTTCTTTGGATTCCACACACTCTTTTATTTCAAATTATGAATATTATGCTGAATTAACTACAAAATCTTCTATTTTTTTCTTCGTCTTTCTTTCTTTTCTATTTTTGTAATTAAAATTTTTAATTTAGCTCTCTCTCTCTCTATGTGTATCTCTCTCCTTTACTTTTTGATTATATATATATATATTATTTATATACTTACTTACTTAATAATGAATAGGAGGAGTAGAAGAGAGATATGTTTCAAGTAATAAAAATACATTAACTTTTATGTATATATATGTATGCACATGTATGCAAGTACAACTATGTAGAGGGAAACTCGAAACTCTCCAAAACCGTACTTTGAAAATTTTCAAAGCTTTTTTTTTCCTTTCTCATTCCATACTCTCTCCACACACAGCACACTGTCTCTCCCTTATTAAGCATAATATATTATTTGATTCTTCCAATTCAAAGAAATTCAAACCTTTTGACTTGACAATTGACAATATAACATTAATAGTAAAACACTTTAACCCTCTGGGTAAAATGGTGCTAAAAATATTTTTTCTTCATGTACACAATAATGATAAAATGAGGTGTCATGATATATTGTTTTCATATATATATAAATATATCATGCATTTTTCTAATACACACATGGTAGAAATGTTTTTTTTATGACTCATATATGTAATGTAATAATGTGAAATGCAGCATGTCTAATATCTACACACTACACACAGGACACCTTTTTCCTTACACAATTACTTTTATGTGTAAATAATGTGTGTTTGTTAGGTTTTCTCCAAAATGTTTTACGATTAACGACAAAATTAAATCCATAACGTGACACTGAAAACAGAACACAGAGAGACAACGAATTTTTTTTGTACTCACATTGTATCGAACGAGGTTTTTATTTTTCTTTCATATTATTGTTATATAATATTATTTAATTGATTTATATATAATCTTCATGATATATAATATCATTTACCATTTTTTTACATTTCGTTTCTATATAAATCCATACATAGAAATTTTTATGTCTATACATATATATGTCATGTACTGTATGATATACGTAATACGTATTCATTGGTATTTTGTATGTATTTAGTATGTTAAATATATTATATTATTATTTCTATATACATATGTATGCATAAAAAACGTGTGTAGCAAACAGTACATGGAACATTCAACAAGCGTTTCTACTTATTTATATGTGTAATGTGTATTACTGTTTTTAAAATTCCTACACAACTTTTATACAGATTGCATTCTGCAATATATCATAATATATATATTATATACATAAATAAATTTTAAAGTTTATTATAAACAGTCATACATATATATATACAGAACAGAAGGAATAATAATATTGTTCTGAAATATAAAATGAAATTCGATATTCGACATATTATATATATATAGTATGCTCATATTTATATTGATATTTATTAAATATATTATTTATTATTGAATACTCGTGTTAAATGTATAGCTTAGGTATGTATACATTTTACACATTTTATACTCCAGCATTCATTCGTTTGTATTTTGTATTCATTCAGTATAGTCAGTCATATTATTATGCACACACACACACAACCGTCATGGATTTTCTTTAGCACATACATTCCTCATTGATATTTGACTCTTCATCGGTTAACTGGGTGACCTGGAAAGCTTCATCCATGTGAAGAAGGTCATGTTTTGACTTGACTTGAGTACTTAAAGTATTGGCTATAGTCTCAAACATTTCATCTATACCTTCTCCAGTTTTACAACTAGTCTTAAAAAAACCTGCTAGACAGTCACTAGTCTCTTCACTGCATAAATAAATAAAGAAAAGAGAAGAAAACAAATCATATTTGTACCGTGTATACTGTATACTATGAAAAATGTACATTGTACACGTTATATTACAATACATGACAATAAAAAGAAATTATTATGATGCATCAATATAAGGGTTAACTAACCAGAATGCATCAATGTCCTGATCTGTCACTTGTGGGGGTAAATCAGATTTATTAGCACATAGAAAAATTCGGGCGTTCTCAGCATACGTCACAACTTCCAAAAGGTGTTGACTTAGAGCATTGAAAGAATCACTGTTATCAAGAGCGAACACGAGTAGGGCTGCCTCCGAATGTTTGTAATAAGATGAAGTGACACTTGCTACTCGTTCCCTGAAATACAAGACGAGGAATAAGTTGTTTCATTACTTGACGATTCAATTCATATAGGCTTGGATAATGTATCGTAGAATGTGTGTCAAAATTTTATAAAAATCTATATACTTGTATCTAAACTTACATTCCTCCTGTGTCCCATAACTGTAACTGAAAAAAAGAAAAAAAACATCCAAATTATGTAACATGTACTTTGCCCTTGATCTCTCTAAGATTTTACACACGTCTTGCGTCTTGTGTACATATACAGTAATATTTTCTAGCATTTAAATATTTGTCATTAGTGATTGTTATAACTTGCAAGTCGTATCAAAATTGTCCTTGTTTGTTCTTATTTCTTCTTAGTTTTGTTATTTGTATTACTTTTACTTTTTACTTTTACTTTGTACTTAGTACTTACCTTAATATTATATTCATGGAATGGTTTGGCAATAAAGTCTAATCCTAATGTACTTCTTTTTGAATTATCAGATGTGAAGGAGTTTGTGGCAAATCTTCGAAAAGTAGAGCTTTTACCAACGCCATACTCTCCGCACAGGATAACTTTGACCTCAGGGGTCAATGTTTTTGCCATTTGAAAAACGGAGAGAAAAAGTAATTTCTCATCAAAGGGAAAGAGAAATTACTTTTGAATCATCCGCTCCGTGAAAAATACATGTAAAGAAAGATAGGACAGAATACAGAATAATACATAGAGACCACAATAACTATACTACTAATACTAAAACCCTGTATCTATTGACACTGTACACTGTGAAGAATATAAGGTTTCAAAGCAACTCCTTACTCCTTGTCGAGGTCCTACACAATGAGTATGTATTAAGTATACATTTTGCGCTGTTTCTGTATTCTGTATGGCGTAAAATGTACAATGCACGTATACTTGTGTGTTTATACTTTATACGCTTGGGAAAAATATTATTGTAAATAGGTATTGCGAAATTTTATCTCTCAATTCCCAATACTCAATACTTGATACTTATAGAGCTTATACGCAGATATTCCAATTCACAATAACATGAGACAGGATGCATAATGCATATACTCTGGTGTATTTCAGTTCAATGAAGTGACTTCATACTTTAAAAGTTTAAATGCTACACTGACAACTGAATTACACAATAAAAGACACAACCCCCGTCTTATTTTACCGTAATGTGTTTTTTTATGCATGTGCCTAACAATAACAATAAATGATCAAGTATATTATGTGTGTCTCTATTATTTTTCAAAGGGTAAATAGTAAATATAAAAACAAAATGTACGAGGATTTTGGCATTCCTTTTTTCAATTTTGTATGTATAATAACTTGTATTTTGTATTGTATATTGTACAATCTTTAATAATTGACATTTCATTTAAAAGTCATGCAGAGACGTACACGATTTACACAAATATATACATGGCTGTATAATGCATGAAGCCAAAATTAACATTTCAAACAACTTTTTCCAAAACTGCACTTTCACATGATTCATGAATCATGATACTAAGTACTAAGTAGAATCCCTAATCTGCGAACATCCACTAATCAGAGACCAGAAACCTGGTGCATGTAACATGTTGTGTAATAACTGCTGTGGACAGTGTACAGTGTAATATGCTTTATGACAACAGGAGATAAACAGGAATTTACATATCCCTCCCTCTTTTCTGGGAGTGCAAAAAAGTGACAATTGACAGGAAAAAAATTGCATTTTCTAGTTTTGCTCCTACTTGACTGACAACTCTGTCTTATGTCCTGTGTTTGCATCTAAAATCTAAAGATGTTGATTCTTCTTTGAGCTGGGCGATATTGTCCTATACTTATAATTGCAAGCATGACAATACACATAGTACATACATATGCTTATTTTGCTTGCATAAACACAACAATTTTGGTGTTCTACCCACATGTTTTTGTTACTTGTTACGTGTCTTAACTTTGTATGAAAAAGGCAAAAGGTTACATAATACATAATACTAGTAAGTTATAAAACAAGGGGCAATCCGAATAGGGAATATCTAGTATCTAGTACAAGTTCTAGACCAGAGAAAATGAGCCTTCCTTTTAGAAGTTAGATGCTATCGTTTGAATTTGGATTCGGCTTTAGATTTGGATTTGAATTTTTTCAAAACCTGAACGCAAACTAATCTGTATTTCATACTGGAAAAGCTTGTCCTTATGACTTATGAAACAATATGAATATTGAGAATAATTGAAAACGTGTTATTTCTTGTTTTGATTTCTTATTGTATGAAATAAGCTAATAATATAGCAGTGTCTAAAAATGAAAAACCAAAAGCTAATGAGAGTGATCTTGTGTCAAGAAGTACACAATATGTTAAAATTCAAAAGAATAGATTAAATTCTAGCAAGCATGTTCTCATGAGTAAACTTTGTTGTACTTAGCTCCTGATATTTTTGTGATCTATATCCAATGTCCATAGTACAGAGGAATATTTTTGATCTTTGAGTTACGAATTTCAAATGAATTGAAAGAGAAAGAGAAAAAGCCTTTGACATCCGCCAAGTACATTTGTAATATATTAAGGTTTTGTGGTTTGGGATTTGGGAGCGTCAAAAGTAAAAAATGAAGCATCTGTCTCACTGACTCTTTCTTTCTCATCCATTCACACATACACTCTGTTTTTATCTAAATGTAAATACTCAAGTAGTTACTTCCTACACACTACATACTGCAAACAGAATGAAAAATTTCCAGGTTTGTAATTTTAACATTTTCAAGAGAAAATACACATTCACAATTCACATATTGTATAGAAAACATGTGAATGCGTAGTGTGTAATGTACATATCTATCATGTAGTATTATGTACTTACTACTTATGTATGGGATCCCAAATCCCAATTAGGTTTTATTTGATAAACAAGAGAGGAAAATGAGGAAAGGCACATATCACATATTATCAGCAATAGAATCCTCGCTGTGTAGTGTGTAATGTGTAATGCCTTCAATCTTTTGTACTCTTGTAATTTTACACATTACATAAATTCTCAACACACTTGAAAGTTTCACGGGCTCTCTATTCACTATTAAAATCCTACTTTCTCCCCCTGCAAAAATACTTAAAACTTAAACATGAACGACGTAAAAGTAAACGAGGTAAATTTAAAATTTAAATTTTAACTGAATCACAACCATGGCTTGCTCACTATGAGAATTTTGTTTAAACATTTGACCATTATATTATATGAGAAAACAACCACTGTATTGAATAATAATTGCTAATAATTAATGTACAGGTAAATATGCTTGGCTCACACCCAGACATCTGTTTCTGTCCCATTTTAATATCCTTTATAGAACCTATCAATTCAAGAGTTATTAGAAAAAGCTTCTTTCCTATTTAGCAGTATATTTTGTCTTTTGTATGCTTGAGAAAAATGCATGTGCAATCTTGTAGAACTTCTACAGTAGAAGTAATCAAGTTGGAGAATACGCAGCATTTAAAAGTCCCAAGGAGCGATATGAGACAACTGTGATCTCTGTTTTAAATTTTTCGTACATTGCCATCATATTATGTATAATGTATAATGTACAGTTAGTAGTATGTAGATTATGGATTGTGGATAATGTTTCCCAAACTGCCTTTTAAATATTATGTGTTTTGCTGTTAATTTTCCTTAACTTTGAAACTGCATGAGAAAAATGGGCTTTTTTTGGCAAACGGGCGACTTTGAAGTTGTAAAGTTGTGGAGGAATACACGTAAGTAACATAAAAGTAATTTGTTTGTTGTTTTCATTGCCTCTTTGGTCATTTTCAAAGATTGAAGCTATTATTTTGGCCTTAGCGTACATATGTTTGTATGGAAATAAATAAAATACATAATATCTTATGCATAAACAGCATAGTAAATGCATATAAGTATATTTTTACCATATGGAAAATACAAAATACCCTTCCGACTTCTTCCTTCTTACAAGTTCACGGTGAATGGGACAAAAAACAAAAACATACAAAAATACAAACTACAAACATTTACAAGGCACAACTGTTAACGTTCGACACTATTACAACTTATTACATCATCATTATTATTTAATTTAAAATAATTCTAGCTTTTTGAGGAAATTTGAACTTTTTTATACTTTTATGAATAGGAAATTCAAAATTTAAATCAAAGATTTTTCTGGATTGAGACGTGTATGTCTGATGTCTGTTGCTTCTTTATTACATACCTTTACAAATATGTATTATGAATCGGGAAAAAGGAATGGCAAGGTCATTGTGTATTACGTTTACATGAAGCTAAATAGACATATGTAGGATTCAGTCTTCTATCCTGTTTTTGTACTTGAAAGTGGATGTAAAGAACTAGAACAAAGAACCAGGAAAATATACTTCCTCCCTTCTAAATTTTTACCTATTTGTCCTTTGCAATCTTACTAAAATCGTTCAATGAAACTGTAAATGAGGACGTGTGTAATTGTCTTGGGCTGTCAACACATGAATATCATTACAGTATTCAAGATTCAAGTGTACATGATTTATTCCACTACATACTGCATACTGCACACTATCGTAGCGATGCTAATGCAGTACATTTAACATGGGCAGTTGATACCTGGTACAAGGTACAAGCTCCAAAGTCTAAAGTTCTCTATACATGTATCTTTAATACTAGAACTTTCTTTGCATCTAAGGTGAAAGTATCTGTATAATATTATGTATAGTTATCTAGGTTCTAGATTCTAGATGGTTGTGTTTTTAATTTTGAATTTTGACTCAGTAGTTTTATAATCTACAATAAATATTTTCAATATGAAACCCGTAATGCGCCACTTTTTGCATCTGTATTTTTTCTATATCATTGTTTATTGTATCACATTTTTTTAATAGTCTTAGGTCTTAGGCTTTGATAATCAAATGGAATAAAAAATTTCTGTTTCTAATTAGTAAATTCATGCACGCTTCCAGCTTCCACCCACTTTCTAACTATCTTTGTTTTCTGCACATCTTTCTCATGTTACAAGTTACAAGTAATGTACATAATATGCTAGACTTTAGATTCTAGATTCTAGCTATATTTATGAAAGAAAGTTGTTTTTGTGTATTGTGTATTATGTAAACATCCCACATCCCACAGTCCAATACATCTATGGATCATGCATATTATATTATGGGATATAATAAGAAGGTGACGTTTGTAGAGTTATTTTATATGTTGTATTTTGTATTTTGGATGGTTAAGCTGTAATAAAAACTATAGCTCATAGCTCATAGTAAATCGGGACTAAACACTAAATACTGATACTAAATACTAGACGTCATGCTATGCATCAAGTTTTTCTTTAAGTATTAAGTATTAAGCATTACGTATATCGTATATCTCTCTATATCTGATATCTGATTCATCTTTCTATACTTTTTATACTTTCTACTGTTTTTTTCATCCTCTAGAACATAGAAGCTAGAAGCTTCTGAATGGTTTACCTTGAATATTTTTCGGTTCTCGGTGATGTCCATGTGTATGTGTGTGTGTGAGTGTGTGTGTGTTTGTGGGGATGTGTAGGAGCATTCTTTTATCATCATCATTCACGAGTTGTTGTAAAAAAGGAGGAAATAATAATCTGTAGAATATACATTATACATAGAGATTAGAGATGAATATGAATTTTTGCACGAGTGTGTGTGTGTGTGTGTAGTGTATCTAAATAATATGTACCCATGTTGTATTTGTATTTGTATGTGTGGTTCTGCTGGTTTCGGTTTTCGGTGTATTACTTCATGAATTATTATTAGCGGGTGCCAAGAAGATTATAAAGATCACAGATATTAACGTGGAAAAACACTGCCTGTAGTCACATTTCACATGTTAATGTTAATGTTAATGTGAATGTGAATGTGTGTGCACAACTGCACGCTCTAAAATATCTAATATGGAATATGTATAGATGAATAGGTGATCTATACTTTATACTTTATACATTCAAGATTATAGGGATGACATTATACATTAGTAATGTAACATACAATATATGATAAAAAATGAATGGTTGATTTATACATGTTCAATGCTCAATGGTATGGTTATACACTGTACGCTTTATATATGCTTTGTACTATATTAGTTTTTATTTTTTTATGAACATGATGAAGTCCTTGTCAATTCTTGATGTGTACAGTGTACAGTGTACAGACTACGGAACCGTCTTTCTCTCTTCTCTCTTCTCCGATTGCCGCTAAAAATATTAGTCATAATATTAGTCATTTATACAGTCAAGAGAGTCAGGGTTTCCCTACTAAAAGTACCAAGTACTAACTATACTATGAAAAATGAAAATGGTTCAAGTTTACTGTACACTCTACACTCTAGATTCTGCATTCACTTTACACTGTACACCTACAGTAATACATACATATATTTAATATTTGGTATTAGGTATTTAAGCATGAGTTTTGCAATATTTCACAAAGTCTAAAACTGTCTTCATAATATAACCTTAAAATAATATACAAATCGTAAATACTCCAAACTGTGTAATGTGTGATACAGAATACAGAATACAAAACTACCTTTGTATCTATGTACAATCTGTATTAGATTGTATTTAGTATTTAGGCACCTACTACATCAAGAATCAAGATTTTAGCTTGCATATTTTAGATTTTGTACTTTGTACACATGTGAAATGTGAATACAACATGTACCTTGGAAAAAGTACTCAATTTAATAGAATACAGAATAAATCTGGAATTTAATATGAGGTAATGGAAAGTGGAAAGTATTATAATATGCACGTGCATAACTTTGGATTTTTTGGATATTAATGATTTGAGATTTTGAGGTATTTGAAATGTAGGATAACCACAAGGGTAAAAGAGTATTTTTTGTGCTAATGAGAACGTAAACTTTGTTCCTAGTCTCTACTCTCTAAAATACTAAATACGAAATAGTAAATAGTTGTGCGGATTCTCAATTTCTTTGAAGTTTCATTTTGTTTTCTTTGTACATGTTTGTATTTGATGTGATGAAATAATCATCAAATAATGAAGTCCATATAAATCTGCCTATATACCTGCCTACTGGTTGTTCATTGCTCATTGAAACAGATCACGGATCACGGATCATGTATCTGACTTCTGTATACTGTATACTGTGTCCTGTATTAGTACTCTATGTTATAAAGTATCTAGGTACGAGCTAAAAAAAATACCTTAAACCTTTTCATATACATACTTTATGATTGTCATCTTCTTGTTGTTTTCCTCCGAATTTTTAATAGATCCGTAATCTGTAGAGAGTAGAGAGTAGAGAGCAGAGGTGTGCTCTTGAGTGTCTGTTTTGTATACGGAAGTTTTTTTTTCTTTTTCATGCATGACCTGAATACCTATGATCAAGCAAGCATCTGCGATCTCTCCTTCTCTTCCTTTCTTCTATCTCGTATGTATCTTGTATCTATCTACACTTTACACTTTACACTCTACACTACTCTCTCCTCCATTCCCTATACACTATACATAATATTTAATCTATAGGAAGAATACGAGTACGAATACGACGACAACTAAGAATACAGTAGATGAAATAACTACACAAACTCTGCTACAAATAAAAAGTACATTATATATTATATATTATGCATGTGCAATTTGGAGTATATTGCCTATTGCCTGTTTTGCATCATCTCATAATATGTGTAATATGTGTAATGTTTAATGTGTATCTAGTATCTACTGTAGATTGTAGATTGTACATTGTACATTGTACATAGTGGATATGTGTGTAGAAAAAATTATGTATGGAAAAAGACCAAAGCTTTTTGGTCTTTTCGGTCTTGAGACTATTAATAGCATGACTAGCTTGTTCAATTCTAGATACAAGATTTCCTCTCTCTTTAACTCTCTCTCTCTCTGATTTCTGTATTTCTTTCTCCTTTTCTATACTGCCTCTGTATGCCGTATCTTGTGTGTTGTATGTTGTACGATGTACGATATGTGAGTGTGTGTGAGTGTTCCTGCTTCTTTTTCCTTTGGAGAATTCAAACATTTTTCCTCCCTGTTTCTTGATCTTGTTCTGTTGCTGTTCTAGGAGTTCTAGGAAGCGAGGAGCAGAGCAGACAAAAGCTCTGGCATATAGAAAACCATCATCTCGTCATCGTCATCATCATCATCCGCATGTCGGAGTCTTCTGGTAATCATTTTAAAAACGAATTTAATTAATAAAGATTTCTCTTCTCTTTCAGTTTTCTCTGTCGCGGAACAGAAAACGTACAAAACAAATTCATTATTTATATTTGTGTACAGTGTACATAGACATAGACAAAGGCAGAACCAGAGACATAAACATACATACATTGTATGTATACTCCACTTGTATTATACACTCTTTTGTCTTTACTACATTTAAAATAAATAGTACAACAACAAGTACTTGTATGTTGTACAATGTACAATTTACAATCTATAGTGTTGGTTGTTGGTTGGTTGGTTGGTTCATTTACCATCCTGTTCCCCACTTTTCCCCAGAAAGTAATTCTTGGGAATTTTATTGTATATGGAGTTATATACATGTATCTAGAATGTAGAATCTAGATTTTGTTTTTGACTGGTTATATATTATATTATATTTTCTACGTCTATTCTCTATTCTGTATTCGGTATTCGGTATTCAGTATTCATAAATAAAGACAGTACACTCATCTGTTTTTCTGATCCTGTCTGTGCCCTGTACCTATGTCTTCTGACTTCTGTCTTCTGTCTTATGTATCATATGATATGTCTATGTTTTGGGACGGACGAAAGAAATTTGAAATCACAGGGCAGAACACATGTGTGTGTGTGTGTCTATATTCTATATACATTTTTTTCTGCTCTTTCTGTCTTTTTGTGTATTAAGGAAAGATGAGTAGTAATAATGCGAGTTGGAGCAGAGACAATACTCGACAACTTCTACTAACAGAACTTCAGCAACAACAAATACAACAAGGACTCAACAACCAGGTGAGTTTTATATTCTATTTATAAAATGTTAAAAAAAAAAAATCTTTTGACTTGTTCTCCTTCTTCATCTTCTTCTTGTTTTCTTCATCATCATCTCTTATTCTTTGACTTCTTCATCTTTTTACTTTTTACCCCATCAAACAACCATATATACTCTGACTACTAGAAGCTAGTAACTAGTAACTAGTACTATTACGATTACTATTACTACAATTACTACTACTACTGATATTACTACTACTAAATATTACAGAGCATCGTCATAATTTTTGTTTCTTCATTATTTCCATATCTCTTATTTGTTTTCTCAGTTGTGGGTGTCTAGCTCATTACACTTGTTATAATTATTAACGATAACGATAACGACAACAAGAAAAAGAACTACAAGAACTACTAGAACAACCACAGCTTTAAATAATATAATATAAACAAGAAAAATATACATGAACTTTCTCTCTCTCTTTCTCTCAATTTCCCCTCATCATTTTCATTCATTCACTCTCCCCCCATTTTTGTCAATTAGTAATCTTGATCCATCTTCTTTTTACTATCTCTTTACTCTTTATCCATTGACTACTGTTTACTGTTTAGTATTGATAGTACTACTCTTACCACTACACTAGCTTACACCACACCACACCACACTATTTACTAGTCAGATTTGATTGTCTTTTCAATTTGACTTATGGACACCTTCCATTACAAAACACACAATAGAAGAGACCAGTGAAAGGACCTATACACAACATACAACACATAACACAAGCACGACGTAAAGTCTATCTCTTTTTATCTCTCCATCATTCTCCAAATCTAAATCTAAATCTAGAAATCCCATTTAATATAATTACTGAGAATATCAACTATCAAATATCAATACAAATAATCAATCCTACACAATAACAATAACAATCATAATTAATTAATTAATCATTTATTTATTCTTTGATTGCCTGGGTACATTGATTTTTTGTTTCTCTTTACCTTTTTTTAGTTTCCTTTTGTTGTTCAAGTCCAGACTTTCTTCGAATGTGGGTTTTACTCCTTTTATTTTTGTGACCATTGTGATAGTTCTCCTACAGAAATTAAAATTATTTATTGAAATTATTATGATTATTGACAATGTCTGTCAGTAGTCAATAGTCAAAGTCAATAATCAATTTACACAAGATATCTATCAATCTATTTATTATCTATATATAAAAATGTTCAAGCTCAGAGTTTTTTTTTAGAGTTTTTGAGTTCTGTGTCCACCATG